>CAUOFW020005636.1:52631-137203 GCA_963454935.2 Ilex paraguariensis | reverse complement strand
ATATATATATATATATATATATATATATATATATATATATATATATATATATATCTGTGAAGCATTTAATTCATGACGGGAAAATGACAGAACACGCCACAAAAGCCGTACCTACGAGCTCACCTGATGTTGACACATGTGTGCAACCGTCCTATCATTGCCAGTAAACAATGGCGCAGCCCAGTCCAGGTTAGGACCAATAGCCCGATACAGTTGCCACTTGAAGAGTCCATGATGACTCCAGAAAAGACAATTTTTAACCCTAGATCAGAGATGACGACATCCTCATGACCTGGGGTTGGGGGGCAACTGATGTGGGTGAAATCCATGGCCCAGAAGCCTAGCAAGCCCAAAAGGCCAAGGCCAGGAAAAAAGACTCAGCATCAACAGTAGGCTTATAATTTAACAATACCGGCCCAGCCCAACCGATGAGCAACCCAAAGGTTGAAAGCCTAGTCCAAATTCCATTCTTGGGTTACTCGTGGGGACCACACATCCTAAGTGTTCGGGGACCACCCCTGACACCTATAATAGTCTCAGAGCAAAGATGGTGAAGGGCATAGCCACCAGAGATCGTGGTAACAGAAGCGTCGGGTGAACAGTAGCAGCGGTGGCAGAGGGAGTAGCAGGGTGCAGAGGGAAGGACTCACAGGATTAGCATCAAGAGAAGAATAACCGGAAACCCTAAGAAGATCTCAGTATAAATAGAAAACTATTACCCAACGGGAAGGGATGACCCTCTTCCCTCTCCCATAAGCNATGGTGAAGGGCATAGCCACCAGAGATCGTGGTAACAGAAGCGTCGGGTGAACAGTAACAGCGGTGGCAGAGGGAGTAGCAGGGTGCAGAGGGAAGGACTCACAGGATCAGCATCAAGAGAAGAATAACCAGAAACCCTAAGAAGATCTTAGTATAAATAGAAAACTATTACCAACGGGAAGGGATGACCCTCTTCCCTCTCCCATAAGTATTTGCGAGCTAAGGAGAGCTAGTAGATGAAGCAAAATACTCACCCCTTGTAAAGGACCCCGTGTCCCAAATTTCTTGATATACACCTCAGATCAGATAATATACAATCTTAAGAAGCAGGAGACTCCCTTGATAGTAGACGTAACCTTAGTCCATCGGTTAAGGTTAACTACTTACATTTCTTGTCTCGTTGTTCACTAGCAATCAACTTACAATCCATTTAATCCATCTAGAACTTCACCATATCACCTATTGGGCTTGGGCTATAAATTCCGAGCACCATCATGAGTAATTTGGAGATTTAAACACATAAGAATATGATTGTAATTTAGATATTTAATTAAATACATAAGAATATGATTGTAATTTAGATATTTAACTATGGAAGGATAATATAGTATTTAAATTTTTTTATAAGTATAAAATAGTAAATTAAATTTTTTTAATACTAAGATACTTTTATTAGTAGTATAAATCTAGATATAGATATAGATACAAGCATAGATATGAAAAATCTTATATAAATGCACTACTTATAAAGAAGTTCAAAAGAATTTAAAAGTCAAATATTATTTATAAGAGAGTTCAAAAGAACTTGAAAATATTGATACAAATGGTATAGTTCTAGGGATAAATTGACACAAAACATAGTTCAGGGGCTTAATTAATACAAATGATATAGTTTAGGAGTTAAATAGATAGTTAACTCCTATTGTAATTAAAGATATAAAGGTATAATAATAAGTAATAAAGATGTGTGGAGTATGATTAACTTGATTTTTTTGAATTTTTTTTTTTTTTTGCACTTAAGTAGCCACAAAGATTTAACCCTTTTCGCCGTCAGAGAATATATAGAGAACACCAAGAAGGACCAGGCTTAAAAACATTCATGGTCTAAATTTTGCTTTAGTTATCCATAAAAAGAGTCGTGAGCATGCATGGGATTAATCTTTCCACAAATCAAATTTGAATCAGATTTTGTTTCATCGTAGAATTTCCACAACAAAGTAAAAACAACATCGCGGAATTTTCGTGGGCAAAGTGACACAATTTTATGTCAAATTTCTAACAAACTTCTATCATTAGTGATGTGTTGAGTGTGCTGTGGCCACACCTATTTTTTTTTTTTAGTTCAACGATTAGAAGTGTTTAAGTCAGTTTATACACACATTGACAAATCTTTTCTCTGGTTCAGTCATAGACAGACTATCTATACCGGAATTAAAATATTTATAAGAGATAAATCTCTCATGATCTGACATTAAATAATTACCAAAATTCAATCTCAAAAAATTTAAATTTATAATTCATTCTAATTACAACTTAAGTTATCTTCAAATTTGGTGTCCACACCTACCTCCAGGAGTAGTCAATTTTGATTCCTATCACGAAGGGTTTGTATTGTAAAAGACATTGTTTACTACTAGTCAGTCAATGGGTCCACCTTAAAGGATTTTTTCAGGAAAATTTATATGATAAGGGAGTTAGTTGTTTAAAATTTATTTTTATATATCACCTATTTTTATCACAAATTGAATTATTTAATTTATAATTAATTTATGAATCAATATAATTTTTATTTTAAACATTGTTCATATATAATAATGTACACATGTTAATATTTTTGTAAGGTCATATATTTTGAAAAAGAAAATTCGATTTTTATTTTAAAAAATAGGTCAAAATTAATTTTAAATTATGTAATTAAAGAAAGAGAAGGAAATATATTATTGTTTAATATATTAAAATCGATTTTTTTTTACGCTCGAATTTTATGTTAGACCATATCTTCATACACGTGTTATTAACATTAAACTTGTAAGTGTCCTTATCAGCACAACCTGAAGCTTCAAAATAATGTTGAAATTAGAAAACAGACCAATCCATCATAGCTTCTTGCATAACACAATCCTAAGTGAAACCGATTGTTTCTGCAGGTGATAGTGCTTGTAGAATGACTATAGGATGGCAAATATTAGTTTTAAGATTGAGCATACTATTAACTTTGAATTATGTCTAAATATCTTGTATTCCGCCCTGATTTGAACCTNGCATTTGCGAGCTAAGGAGAGCTAGTAGATGAAGCAAAATACTCACCCCTTGTAAAGGACCCCGTGTCCCAAATTTCTTGATATACACCTCAGATCAGATAATATACAATCTTAAGAAGCAGGAGACTCCCTTGATAGTAGACGTAACCTTAGTCCATCGGTTAAGGTTAACTACTTACATTTCNCTTTGGATTTTAGTTGAAAAATTAAAAGAGCCTTAGTCTAGGGGACAAATATTTTTTTATCCTAATAAGGAAACAAATTTATTTTAGAAAATTTGATCCAATTTGAAAACTAAGCTTTGACGGTGACATAGATATTTTTAACTTCTNTTAGTCCATCGGTTAAGGTTAACTACTTACATTTCTTGTCTCGTTGTTCACTAGCAATCAACTTACAATCCATTTAATCCATCTAGAACTTCACCATATCACCTATTGGGCTTGGGCTGTAAATTCCGAGCACCATCATGAGTAATTTGGAGATTTAAACACATAAGAATATGATTGTAATTTAGATATTTAATTAAATACATAAGAATATGATTGTAATTTAGATATTTAACTATGGAAGGATAATATAGTATTTAAATTTTTTTATAAGTATAAAATAGTAAATTAAATTTTTTTAATACTAAGATACTTTTATTAGTAGTATAAATCTAGATATAGATATAGATACAAGCATAGATATGAAAAATCTTATATAAGTGCACTACTTATAAAGAAGTTCAAAAGAATTTAAAAGTCAAATATTATTTATAAGAGAGTTCAAAAGAACTTGAAAATATTGATACAAATGGTATAGTTCTAGGGATAAATTGACACAAAACATAGTTCAGGGGCTTAATTAATACAAATGATATAGTTTAGGAGTTAAATAGATAGTTAACTCCTATTGTAATTAAAGATATAAAGGTATAATAATAAGTAATAAAGATGTGTGGAGTATGATTAACTTGATTTTTTTGAATTTTTTTTTTTTTTTGCACTTAAGTAGCCACAAAGATTTAACCCTTTTCGCCGTCAGAGAATATATAGAGAACACCAAGAAGGACCAGGCTTAAAAACATTCATGGTCTAAATTTTGCTTTAGTTATCCATAAAAAGAGTCGTGAGCATGCATGGGATTAATCTTTCCACAAATCAAATTTGAATCAGATTTTGTTTCATCGTAGAATTTCCACAACAAAGTAAAAACAACATCGCGGAATTTTCGTGGGCAAAGTGACACAATTTTATGTCAAATTTCTAACAAACTTCTATCATTAGTGATGTGTTGAGTGTGCTGTGGCCACACCTATTTTTTTTTTTTAGTTCAACGATTAGAAGTGTTTAAGTCAGTTTATACACACATTGACAAATCTTTTCTCTGGTTCAGTCATAGACAGACTATCTATACCGGAATTAAAATATTTATAAGAGATAAATCTCTCATGATCTGACATTAAATAATTACCAAAATTCAATCTCAAAAAATTTAAATTTATAATTCATTCTAATTACAACTTAAGTTATCTTCAAATTTGGTGTCCACACCTACCTCCAGGAGTAGTCAATTTTGATTCCTATCACGAAGGGTTTGTATTGTAAAAGACATTGTTTACTACTAGTCAGTCAATGGGTCCACCTTAAAGGATTTTTTCAGGAAAATTTATATGATAAGGGAGTTAGTTGTTTAAAATTTATTTTTATATATCACCTATTTTTATCACAAATTGAATTATTTAATTTATAATTAATTTATGAATCAATATAATTTTTATTTTAAACATTGTTCATATATAATAATGTACACATGTTAATATTTTTGTAAGGTCATATATTTTGAAAAAGAAAATTCGATTTTTATTTTAAAAAATAGGTCAAAATTAATTTTAAATTATGTAATTAAAGAAAGAGAAGGAAATATATTATTGTTTAATATATTAAAATCGATTTTTTTTTACGCTCGAATTTTATGTTAGACCATATCTTCATACACGTGTTATTAACATTAAACTTGTAAGTGTCCTTATCAGCACAACCTGAAGCTTCAAAATAATGTTGAAATTAGAAAACAGACCAATCCATCATAGCTTCTTGCATAACACAATCCTAAGTGAAACCGATTGTTTCTGCAGGTGATAGTGCTTGTAGAATGACTATAGGATGGCAAATATTAGTTTTAAGATTGAGCATACTATTAACTTTGAATTATGTCTAAATATCTTGTATTCCGCCCTGATTTGAACCTGATCACACATAAAATTCTTTGGATTTTAGTTGAAAAATTAAAAGAGCCTTAGTCTAGGGGACAAATATTTTTTTATCCTAATAAGGAAACAAATTTATTTTAGAAAATTTGATCCAATTTGAAAACTAAGCTTTGACGGTGACATAGATATTTTTAACTTCTTAATAGAGTTATTTAGTTGTTCTCTTGCTTTCGTTTTATCTTAAAAATTCTTTTTAATCTTTGTTATTTCGTGTTTTTCTATTTTTTGTTTATTCATGATCTAAGATTTTTCTCTATTTTTTTTTGTTCAATAGTCAGGGGTGTCATGACAAGTTTACGCGCATTTTGATTAATTTCATCTCCAGTCCGGTTAAAAGTAGGTCATCTATGCTGGAACTAGGATATTCATGAGGGATAAATCCCTCATAGATTGACCTCAAGAGATTACCAAGATTCAAATTTTAAATGTCTAGATTTACAAATCTTTTATATTATCACTTGAACAACGTACTCTCACGGTTTGTACGAGTTTTCTCAGTTTGATCCGCGGATACCTTCTTTTTCTCTCTTTAGTCTAGTCTCCTCCACTATTCAACGTATTCTTAGGGTTCGTAAGACTTTTCTCAGTCTCCATAGATATTTTANATATTACCACTTGAACAACGTACTCTCACGGTTTGTACGAGTTTTCTCAGTTTGATCCGCGGATACCTTCTTTTTTCTCTCTTTAGTCTAGTCTCCTCCACTAGTCAAGTTGGGATTCCCATCTTATGAGTACTATGTTTTTGGAAATCAAAATGGATGGTTTGAAAAATAGCTTGGAAAATTAATCTAGTGGCTCCACCAAGAAGACCCAAAAGATAAAGAAATGAGAAGATTCCGAACATAAACATGCATGTACCCTACTAGTTTTTCATTATGGCTGAATTTTGAATAGCATTGAAAACAGGAAAAGTATTTTTTTGTTAATTTATTAACCTAATCTGGTGATCTAGTTCATAAATATCATTGTATTGAATAGTGAGTTCTAACTACTACTAGGATCTATAGTCAACAAAATTTTTTATTTTTGGATTCATCAGTCAAGGATGTATAGGTCAACTTATGCGCATCTCGATTACTTTATTTTCTTGGTCCGGTTAAAGATAAACCATCCAAAATTCGAACTCAAGACGTCTGAGTTTACATCTCATCCTTGCTATCAGTTTAGCTACCCGTTTGAGGTTAAATAGTCAATCTAATGACACTTACTGATTGGGCTAATCAATCTATCAACACAATCTTAAGTTACCAAATAATGTTAAAATTAGAAACCCAGACCAATCCAACATATAGCTTCTTGTAGAGCACAATTCCCAATTGAAAGTGATTGTTTCTGTAGGTTAGTAGTGTTTTATTGCAGACTATGTTTTTTGCTTGATGGTTAATATATATTAGTTTTAAGATGGGGCATATTCATAAAAACTGTATTATTTTTCTTTATTGTTGATGTTTTGTATTCCTTTTCGATTTTGCACCTGATCAAACATAAACTCATTTCGATTTTAATTCTTGATTTTCAAGAGCCTTAATCTAAGGAGCGGAGGTAATTTCCAACCCTACTTAGGAAAATATTTTTCCATAAATCTAATCTAATTAAAAAAACTAGAGTTTTTTAGGATGATTTCAGTATTATACAGTTGTTCTCTTAGTTTCTATAAATACCGACCAATAAGTAGTTTCCTTTTTAACTAGACTTTAAAATACCATGGAGAATAGAGAAGATATGTCTTAAGTAAACTACTTTAATATATTTGTCTTTAACGGATGTGAAAAATCTCATGTGTCATTCAAAATCCATGTTAGTCAAGTCACACACACATACACATACTATTTTTTCTTTGATTTTTCAAATGTTCTTTTGAGACCATTCCATGTGGCCCCTCACCTCTTTTCTGCTTTGCCTGTTGCAAGCTGTTTTTTTTGTTGCCAAACCATTTCAGTGTGCAAAATTTATCCAAAAGTACAAACTGGGAGAAATGACTGGAGAGAGAAGAGGAGAGGGAGAGAGAATTAACAAAGAATTAGAAGCAGAAAAACCATCAGTACTTAGGTGATGATTGTGCTAAATCATTCATTAATCTCTCCTTATATGCTATAGGAATGAAGTACACTTGACTCGATACCGCAATTACCCCAAAAAAATGTAACTAATATGTATTCTTTCTTCATGACAAGGCCAAATTTTCTTTCCAGAGTGAGTAGACCGGATTGCCCTCTCATTTTAGGTGTTATAAGCACTTTAAGTAAAATAAATAGAGGTGTTTGAAATAACTTGAAGTACTTTTAAACAAATTACAAAAGATTTTATCACTTAAATAAGTTAATAATTTCTTAAAAACAAAAAAAAAACAAAAAACAAATTTTTTTTTATTTCTTTAAAAATAAGTTCCACCGAAAGTCTTTCTCAATTTTCACCCACCAGGAGGTCAACTACTAATGAATAAAACATATCTTATTTAATAACCCAACAACTTTTCTCGACCCACCAACAATCATGTGAGCTGTCTCAATAATCTATTGCATTAAACAAAAATTTCTGATCAACGAAACAATCTTACTGATGACAAAGAAAAGAAAAAAATAGGTGTAACTTGAATGGGACATATCCATCCCTGGACTTGTTCAAATGCTTGTATTTCCTTAATCTGACTACTCTTCTCTTCCAGGGTAATGTTATTGTATGGTGCGTAAAAAATTGATCTAATTTTTTAACCTAATAATGTGATTAGGCCTGTCAACGGACCGAGTTTGGATCGGATTCTGACTGATTCAAGTCCGAATTTGTTTTCAAAAGTCCGATTCGATAATCTAGCAAATTTTATTATCGCGGTCCATATCTGAATCTGTTAACAATCCTAAAATTCGATTCAATTTAAATAACTTAATTAACTAAATGTTAAAAAATTATACCTAAATTTCAACTATTTTTTTAAATAATTACTTAATTTTTTTATTATTTATATTTTTATAAAATAAGATAGATTTCAATAAATTCATTTAACAGTTTCAAATAGACTCATCCAACAGCTACCAACATCTCTCTTTAATCCATTTACATTGCATCATGTCTTTCAGACACAGGTTGCCTCTAATATATAAATAATTCAGATTAAATCGTATATAAGTATATCCAAATTCGAATCTGTAAAATATAAGATATCAGATTATTTTATAAATAATTATGTCAATAAATTAGATTAATTTTTTAGATTCCAATAGAATTACTCTTCCATTTTTAGTAAGATGCATATTTTGATATCTAGCCAATGTAACCATTTAAAAAAGTTGTTTAATGAGATTATTGGTAGCGTAAGTGAAACCATGGAATAAACTCCAAGCAATGCTACACTAACCAAAAAACATAAGACCAAACAATAAAAGACTAACGGGGCAAGTAAAATTGAAAATTTTAAAGAGTATTGCTACACTAACCAAATTTGAAACTCAAATGACATGATAGTTGACTTAAGATTTTTTCACTGGAGTCAGGTCATTTGGGCCCTAATAAAAACTACAAATAATCAGCTGACATATCATTTGAGTTTCAAATTTAGTTTTAAAATTTAGTCAGTCTATAATTATTGAATTTTAAATAGCAAAAATGGGACCAAATGTATCACTACACTACACGAGTAATGATATGTGTACCAAATGATATGACAATCCCATATTTATTAGATGTGTAATAAGTGTTAGCGGTCCCACAAATCCAACCACTCATATCATTTANTCATTTGACTTTCAAATTTAGTTTTAAAATTTAGTCAGTCTACAATTATTGAATTTTAAATAGCAAAAATGGGACCAAATGTATCACTACACTACACGAGTAATGATATGTGTACCAAATGATATGACAATCCCATATTTATTAGATGTGTCGAAATTTGGTATACAATTAGGAGTAACTCGCAATTTTAGACATGGTACAATGTAAATTAATCGATTAATTTAGAGATGTGAAAAATGAAGATCCCACAGAGAGAGAGAGAGACAGAGAGAGAGTGAAGAGTGAGGAGAAGAAAATAAAATTCAATTGGTTTTGAGAGAAGCATTAATGGTCGTTCGATGAATTTATTTGAGACCGTCAAATAAAATTATTGAAGTCTAACATGTTTTATATTCTAGATTTTGATGCACATTTACTAATAAAATGCAACAGTATAAAATTATCTGTCTATTTCTTGGCTACCAAACGCATGGCAGGTTGAGCTGAGTCGTGTTATTGACTTGGATTAGTGTGTGTTGTTTATATGTAGGCCAGAGTAGGGTTTATTCTTCCTAATCTCTGCTGCATTAAATCACCACCATGCCCTTGATTGAGACCTTATATCCTATGGAAATGGAACTCGTTATTTGAGCAGGTTAGGTAATTGGAAAAGTCTTTCAATATGAGAGAGAGAGGAAGAGTAAACATAGTAATTTCCCTATCCGAGTTATATAAATCTGCCCACAAGTTCATCATCTTGCACCTCGTTCACTGCCATCTCTCTCTCTCTCTACAAGAAGCATGGGTTCTTGTGGATTTTCTGTGATCACAAAGAAGACAGAGGTGGTGGCTGCGGTGCTGCCAATGCAGGAGCACTGGTTACCAATGTCAAACCTGGATTTGCTTCTACCACCCTTGGACTTTGGAATTTTCTTCTTCTACAAGAAAAGAACTGACCAAGAACAGTTCGAAAACATGGTGAACACCATCAAGAAAGCCTTGTCTCAAGCCCTCGTCTCCTTCTATGCATTAGCCGGAGAAGTAGTTCACAACCGCCACGGCGAGCCTGAGCTGCTCTGCAATGACCGGGGCGTCGATTTTGCCGTAGCTTATGCAGATGTGGAGCTCAAAGACCTGGACCTCTATCACCCTGATGACTCCGTTGATGGGAAATTGGTCCCCATTAAGAAGCATGGTGTGCTTGCCGTTCAGGTGATTTGTTTTTCTTTCGTATAATCATTTCGAATTTGTGTTAAGTACTAATATTTATTGTTTAATCACATTAAATGATTTGTTAGTAAGTCGACANACAGAGAGAGAGTGAAGAGTGAGGAGAAGAAAATAAAATTCAATTGGTTTTGAGAGAAGCATTAATGGTCGTTCGATGAATTTATTTGAGACCGTCAAATAAAATTATTGAAGTCTAACATGTTTTATATTCTAGATTTTGATGCACATTTACTAATAAAATGCAACAGTATAAAATTATCTGTCTATTTCTTGGCTACCAAACGCATGGCAGGTTGAGCTGAGTCGTGTTATTGACTTGGATTAGTGTGTGTTGTTTATATGTAGGCCAGAGTAGGGTTTATTCTTCCTAATCTCTGCTGCATTAAATCACCACCATGCCCTTGATTGAGACCTTATATCCTATGGAAATGGAACTCGTCATTTGAGCAGGTTAGGTAATTGGAAAAGTCTTTCAATATGAGAGAGAGAGGAAGAGTAAACATAGTAATTTCCCTATCCGAGTTATATAAATCTGCCCACAAGTTCATCATCTTGCACCTCGTTCACTGCCATCTCTCTCTCTCTCTACAAGAAGCATGGGTTCTTGTGGATTTTCTGTGATCACAAAGAAGACAGAGGTGGTGGCTGCGGTGCTGCCAATGCAGGAGCACTGGTTACCAATGTCAAACCTGGATTTGCTTCTACCACCCTTGGACTTTGGAATTTTCTTCTTCTACAAGAAAAGAACTGACCAAGAACAGTTCGAAAACATGGTGAACACCATCAAGAAAGCCTTGTCTCAAGCCCTCGTCTCCTTCTATGCATTAGCCGGAGAAGTAGTTCACAACCGCCACGGCGAGCCTGAGCTGCTCTGCAATGACCGGGGCGTCGATTTTGCCGTAGCTTATGCAGATGTGGAGCTCAAAGACCTGGACCTCTATCACCCTGATGACTCCGTTGATGGGAAATTGGTCCCCATTAAGAAGCATGGTGTGCTTGCCGTTCAGGTGATTTGTTTTTCTTTCGTATAATCATTTCGAATTTGTGTTAAGTACTAATATTTATTGTTTAATCACATTAAATGATTTGTTAGTAAGTCGACATAATTAATAATCGAGTCGTGTTTTGATTGATAGGCTTAACCTGTGAACCAAAAAATCCATACTTTGGATAAAAACCCCTTCTTTCTTGATCTAACAAGCCTTTCCTTATAAAAGCCCAGAAAAAATTCTCTAGTCTCCAAGTATTCCTACAATCCTAAATCAAGAAATGAGAAAAATTAAAATAAAAAACTACCCCATTTTCTTCAGATTTTATTACTTAAACGTCTTTGTCATATCAAAAATTGGATTACTTATGTTTTGCAATTATTCAGATGATCTGTTAGTCTATTCATTGAAGTGTTTTCGAACTAATCATCATAACCTAATAATTTTGAATCGATAATATTTTGTTGTGTCGAAAACGAATACTATTGTTACAACAAAATGAGACATACGGGAACCATATATGCTAGCATGCAAAGGCAAAGGAGAAAGGCCAAAAACCATTCGATAGTCTTGATGGAACATTTCCGGAATACTCCAAGATGAAGACACTTGTCCTCGGTGTCACTGATCCTTGTTATCGAGATCATGTACCCATCTGGTCACAAGTCCCCTCTACCCCGAGGTACTTATCATGAGATCGAGTGGCATCCAGTACGTTTTTATGTACCGACACGTACCCTCGGTCTGATGTGGTACATCGGTCGCTAGGCCTCCCCCTCTCGGATTCAAGATGTACCTATTCCTCGGTTCCGAGATGTACCTCTTCCTCGGCTCCGAGATGTACCTTTTCCTCGGCTCTAAGATGTACCTCTTTCTCGGTACCGAGATGTACCCCTCTCATCCAGGATGAAGTTCTCTGCTCCAGCAGAGGCTATTGATGCACTGGTCACTAGCATAGGCTAGGCTAGGTTAACTATCATAACCTCGTCTTACACAATTAGTGTCAGAAGGCACAGGAAGGCAGGGGCCACAACCAATGAGGAATGAACGCGTGACATATTGTGTTACATCAGAGACAGAAAGACCGCATGACCTTGCTGACACGCGACTTGGGAAAACAAGCATTTAATTACACATTTCCCTTGATAAGACTGCATTCAATGCGGTAAGGCTCAGAAGTGAAAGGCAATAAATGTCTCTAAGGCTGAGCATTTATTGCATCCTTCCCGAGAGGAGCTCATTGAACCGTCGGCAGGCCGATGACACAGTCTTGATTGCTCGGGGTCCCAAGCAGTTAAGAGAGAAGACATTCCTCATAGGAATCAGTGCGCACGTTGTCTGTATCTAATGATCACCTACTGACCACACTGACAGCAATCATGAGTATTTGAGGTATAAATACTCCTCACTAAAGGCAAGGAAAAGGAGGTGAAACTTTTGCTACATATTATACTCAGTATTTTTTTCTTCCTCTCTCTCAAAAACTGACTTGATCGTCGGAGGGGATACGCCGGAAAACACTCTGGCGCCCTTCTAACTTGTTCTTCTTTGTTCCAGGAACCTTTCTTTAGCCTTACTGGATCGTTCCTTTGATCCGCGAGGATCTCTCATTACCGTTCCAGGTTACCACCGGATCTAACAAGCTGTTCCAAGCAGCGTGGTTGACCACCCAACTGACTCACTCGAGTTCACCAAGAGAGAGATCTGTTCTCGTTTTTATATTGTGCAAGATCTAGCACGCACAAGTCTCTATGCCATCATGGCGTGGAAAATGACAAACACTAAGATGACTTTGAATCGTCTTGTCCAACCTCACCAGCTCACTTGAGGTTAAAATCCAAGTTTCTACCTCTAGATGAAAGAATATTCTCCTAACAAAATAGTCTATGGGATGCTTTTATTGTAAGAGATAGAATGGAAGAGGAAAAAAATAATATAAAATATGTTCACAAGTTGTTACAGTGATACTCTATATTTAGAGTATCATTGCAACAAAAATTTATTTTGGAGTATCTGAAGAGCATTTGTTATAGTATAATATTTTACTTTGATTAGCTAAATTTTAATTATTTTTGTGTTTTACAGCATCTCTATGAGATGCTCTTATATCACTAATACCAATAATCAATCAGATTTTTATAGTTTTCCTCTTTGTTGCATTAAAAAATTTGTTAGTGTTTATATTTATAAGCCACTAGAATTGTGGTCTAGTGGCGAAGTCGATTAAACTTCCGAAGAAATTACCTCCCAACAAAGCCAAACCTAGTCTTTTTTGGGAGGTAATTTTCGTTCAGAGTGTCACATATATTAGTATCTCAAAATGTGCAATGGTGAATCAGGACTCTCGCAATTGGCAGGGAGTGGAGCCAACACCCAAGTCAATGGAGACTTGTCCTACTAATCAAGTTATATCGATGTCTGGGAGGCCGGTCCCAAAGAATTATCTAATTTCAAATTGAGAACATATAAATTTATTACTCCCCTTTATCTCCTCCAGTAGAAAAGTCGCCGTGAGTGAAAGTCTTAAAAAGAGCCAAAAGTAATAATGGGTTCTAGACTTGAGCATGACATACAAAGAAATAAATGGCAAGGCCCCTACCTCACAAAATAGCTTGATGGCCGAACCACTCCCAGGGCGAATAGTGGCCTAGGGGCCGACCCGACACCGACCGACGGATATTCCCACACAGTAGGAGTGGATTGAGTCGGTATTTGTCTATGAGCTGTATAGCCTACCGTCAAGAGTCCAGCAAACAGAACTCAGAGCTGTTCAACGCACCATCAGCCCTTGGCACAACGATCAGGTCAAGCAAAGCGCTCCAACCAAAGCGGCACAACACGCATATGNAGTAGGAGTGGATTGAGTCGGTATTTGTCTATGAGCTGTATAGCCTACCGTCAAGAGCCCAGCAAACAGAACTCAGAGCTGTTCAACGCATCATCAGCCCTTGGCACAACGATCAGGTCAAGCAAAGCGCTCCAACTAAAGGGGCACAACACGCATATAACTGAGTATTCAACTTTTTAAAAGTCTTGTCTAAGCTAAGGAAGGAACTGAGGTGACTCCCCTCTTAACTAAATGCATATTAATTATATTGTTGTTGGTGAAATTGAGTGTAAAATAAGTTATATTTCTTGTATTATTTGGTGAATTTGTGTTGAAAATTACTAATGATGTGATGAAATTGAGTTTAAACTTAGATATATATGAATGATTATACAATCAAATTAAGCTAAAATTATTAAATTCTTCGGTGAATTAGTCATAATTTTTCAGATTCTATTGAATGACCTCCATCACGAAATAAAATTTCTAACTGCACCACACCATAGCTTGTAGAATTATAAGTGGAAATTTTTTCNTTAGATATATATGAATGATTATACAATCAAATTAAGCTAAAATTATTAAATTCTTCGATGAATTAGTCATAATTTTTCAGATTCTATTGAATGACCTCCATCACTAAATAAAATTTCTAACTGCACCACACCATAGCTTGTAGAATTATAAGTGGAAATTTTTTGNGTATATCCAAATCAGAATCCGTAAAATATAAGATATTGAATTATTCTTCAAATTATTATGTCAATAAATTAAATTAATTTTTTAGATCGCAATAGAATTACTCTTCCATTTTGAGTAAGATGAATACTTTGATATCTAGCCAATGTAACCATTTAAAAAAGTTGTTTAATGAAATTATGGGTAGCATAAGTGATACCATGGAATAAACTCCAAGCAATGCTACACTAACCAAAAAAATAGGACCAAAAAACAAAAGACTAACGTGGCGAGTAAAATTTAAAATAGCAAAAAATGGGACCAAATGTATCACCATGTGCACCAAATGATATGACAACCCCATATTTATTGAATGTGAAATAGTGTTAGCGGGTCCCACAAATCCAACCGCTCCTATCATTTGGTGTCGAAATTTAGTATACAATTATGAGTAACTTGTGCCTTCAATTAATTAATTTAAAAATATGAGAAATGAAAATCCCACACAGAGAGAGAGAGAGTGAAGAGAGAAAAATAAAATTCAAATAATTTTAAGAGAGATATTAGTGACCGTTTGATGAATTTATTTGAGAGCGTCAAATAAATTTTTTAAAATCTATCATGTTTTATATTATAAATTTTGGTGCATATTTAATAAAATGCAACAATATAAAATTAAGTTTCTGTCTATTTGTANTATTTTACTTTGATTAGCTAAATTTTAATTATTTTTGTGTTTTACAGCATCTCTATGAGATGCTCTTATATCACTAATACCAATAATCAATCAGATTTTTATAGTTTTCCTCTTTGTTGCATTAAAAAATTTGTTAGTGTTTATATTTATAAGCCACTAGAATTGTGGTCTAGTGGCGAAGTCGATTAAACTTCCGAAGAAATTACCTCCCAACAAAGCCAAACCTAGTCTTTTTTGGGAGGTAATTTTCGTTCAGAGTGTCACATATATTAGTATCTCAAAATGTGCAATGGTGAATCAGGACTCTCGCAATTGGCAGGGAGTGGAGCCAACACCCAAGTCAATGGAGACTTGTCCTACTAATCAAGTTATATCGATGTCTGGGAGGCCGGTCCCAAAGAATTATCTAATTTCAAATTGAGAACATATAAATTTATTACTCCCCTTTATCTCCTCCAGTAGAAAAGTCGCCGTGAGTGAAAGTCTTAAAAAGAGCCAAAAGTAATAATGGGTTCTAGACTTGAGCATGACATACAAAGAAATAAATGGCAAGGCCCCTACCTCACAAAATAGCTTGATGGCCGAACCACTCCCAGGGCGAATAGTGGCCTAGGGGCCGACCCGACACCGACCGACGGATATTCCCACACAGTAGGAGTGGATTGAGTCGGTATTTGTCTATGAGCTGTATAGCCTACCGTCAAGAGCCCAGCAAACAGAACTCAGAGCTGTTCAACGCATCATCAGCCCTTGGCACAACGATCAGGTCAAGCAAAGCGCTCCAACTAAAGGGGCACAACACGCATATAACTGAGTATTCAACTTTTTAAAAGTCTTGTCTAAGCTAAGGAAGGAACTGAGGTGACTCCCCTCTTAACTAAATGCATATTAATTATATTGTTGTTGGTGAAATTGAGTGTAAAATAAGTTATATTTCTTGTATTATTTGGTGAATTTGTGTTGAAAATTACTAATGATGTGATGAAATTGAGTTTAAACTTAGATATATATGAATGATTATACAATCAAATTAAGCTAAAATTATTAAATTCTTCGGTGAATTAGTCATAATTTTTCAGATTCTATTGAATGACCTCCATCACTAAATAAAATTTCTAACTGCACCACACCATAGCTTGTAGAATTATAAGTGGAAATTTTTTGATGGAGATCAAGGAGGGTTAATCCAAGCGGTTAGTGTAGTGGTAGCTCGACCACCTAATAAACGTCTTTACAGGCGTAAGTTAGGAGTTTGAATATCTCACAAACCGTTCACCCTTTGAGCCCATTGTCTAATATTCTCCCTCCCCCTATATGGCCTCATATGGTGGTCCGTTCACATATTTATACCGGTGTTATTGAAATTTAAATTCTCGATTTTTGGAATATAGTATTATTTGAAGATACTTAATTCGTATCAATTGACAATGGTAAAATAAACGAAACTTGAAGGGGATAAATTATAATCAATCCTACTCCTAACAAGTAAGTAACGATAAAAACTCGTATCGAAAAAAAATGATAAAACACACACACAAAAATAATAATTTTTTTTGTATCAAAGAAAAGTGGTAAAAATAATTATTATAGTAGGAGTAAAAATATTTATAAAAATAATAAATTACCCACAAAAATGATAAAATATTTTTTTATAAAAATGATAAATTTGGTGAAAATATCTGTAACGTAGTCAAGTCCAAGACCTTATAGTTTTTTAACAAGGATATGGGACATAATTTCGGGTTACACTTGATTTTAGGCTTTAATTTATGTTTTGGCAGTGACATTAGTACTAACCATAATGAGACTTTTCACCCACCCAATCAGGGGGCGAAGCTATGTTTGTCTCAGGGGGGGCACTTGGCCCCACTGAGTTTGAAAATCCTCCGCATATATGTACATGTTTAAAGGTCATTGTAGTCGTAAAATGATACATTGTCCCCCTTATGTTTTATAAAATTTGTATAAATGGCAAAGATCTTTTCAATAAGTAGTGGTCAATAACCCCATACCCAATGAAACAAAGGTACAAAAGATGTGAATTGTCCTGACCTATATTGATCAAAGACAATATTTACATTTAATGCATTGCTCATATTTTCTAAAAATAAGTGTATAGTTGAATTTCACTATTTTGATAATTTAGTGACATGTAACCTAGTAATATAATTTGATACAAGTGATAAAATATCCTAACCCGGAAATATTTTTTATTTTTTCAATGAATCAATTCTTCAACAAGATGAAAGGCAATCTCGACTATGCTCCGTAATAAAATGAGAATNGGGCGAATAGTGGCCTAGGGGCCGACCCGACACCGACCGACGGATATTCCCACACAGTAGGAGTGGATTGAGTCGGTATTTGTCTATGAGCTGTATAGCCTACCGTCAAGAGCCCAGCAAACAGAACTCAGAGCTGTTCAACGCATCATCAGCCCTTGGCACAACGATCAGGTCAAGCAAAGCGCTCCAACTAAAGGGGCACAACACGCATATAACTGAGTATTCAACTTTTTAAAAGTCTTGTCTAAGCTAAGGAAGGAACTGAGGTGACTCCCCTCTTAACTAAATGCATATTAATTATATTGTTGTTGGTGAAATTGAGTGTAAAATAAGTTATATTTCTTGTATTATTTGGTGAATTTGTGTTGAAAATTACTAATGATGTGATGAAATTGAGTTTAAACTTAGATATATATGAATGATTATACAATCAAATTAAGCTAAAATTATTAAATTCTTCGGTGAATTAGTCATAATTTTTCAGATTCTATTGAATGACCTCCATCACTAAATAAAATTTCTAACTGCACCACACCATAGCTTGTAGAATTATAAGTGGAAATTTTTTGATGGAGATCAAGGAGGGTTAATCCAAGCGGTTAGTGTAGTGGTAGCTCGACCACCTAATAAACGTCTTTACAGGCGTAAGTTAGGAGTTTGAATATCTCACAAACCGTTCACCCTTTGAGCCCATTGTCTAATATTCTCCCTCCCCCTATATGGCCTCATATGGTGGTCCGTTCACATATTTATACCGGTGTTATTGAAATTTAAATTCTCGATTTTTGGAATATAGTATTATTTGAAGATACTTAATTCGTATCAATTGACAATGGTAAAATAAACGAAACTTGAAGGGGATAAATTATAATCAATCCTACTCCTAACAAGTAAGTAACGATAAAAACTCGTATCGAAAAAAAATGATAAAAACACACACAAAAATAATAATTTTTTTTGTATCAAAGAAAAGTGGTAAAAATAATTATTATAGTAGGAGTAAAAATATTTATAAAAATAATAAATTACCCACAAAAATGATAAAATATTTTTTTACAAAAATGATAAATTTGGTGAAAATATCTGTAACGTAGTCAAGTCCAAGACCTTATAGTTTTTTAACAAGGATATGGGACATAATTTCGGGTTACACTTGATTTTAGGCTTTAATTTATGTTTTGGCAGTGACATTAGTACTAACCATAATGAGACTTTTCACCCACCCAATCAGGGGGCGAAGCTATGTTTGTCTCAGGGGGGGCACTTGGCCCCACTGAGTTTGAAAATCCTCCGCGTATATGTATATGTTTAAAGGTCATTGTAGTCGTAAAATGATACATTGTCCCCCTTATGTTTTATAAAATTTGTATAAATGGCAAAGATCTTTTCAATAAGTAGTGGTCAATAATCCCATACCCAATGAAACAAAGGTACAAAAGATGTGAATTGTCCTGACCTATATTTATCAAAGACAATATTTACATTTAATGCATTGCTCATATTTTATAAAAATAAGTGTATAGTTGAATTTCACTATTTTGATAATTTAGTGACACATAACCTAGTAATATAATTCGATACAAATGATAAAATATCCTAACCCGGAAATATTTTTTATTTTTTCAATGAATCAATTCTTCAACAAGATGAAAGGAAATCTCGACTATGCTCCGTAATAAAATGAGAATCAATTCCTAAGAAATTTAACATAGAAAGTATACACGATTTTTGTGATTTGAAAGAATTTTATGTCCATATTTAGTTAAGGTTTAATGGTAACAATTTTGTTTTTCATAATAATTTAGTCTTAAATCGTCTTTGAACTTCAAAAAAAAAATTATTTGTATTTTTCCCCCCAATATGGAATCTTGGCTCCGCCCCTGCACCTAATTGATAATAATTGAACCAAACAGGTGACAGAGCTCAGATGTGGGGGCCTAGTGATTGGATGCTCATTCGATCATCGAGTTACCGATGCTCATTCTGCCAACATGTTCCTTATTGCATGGACACAGATTGCTCAAGGAAAATTTGTATCTCACACTCCAATTTTCAGGCGTTCAATGCTCAATCCACGACGCCCAAGTCAATACGACAAGGCCATTGATAATATGTACCTTTTTTTGTCATCGCTACCACCACCACCAAAAGATCTCGCGCCCAATGAAGATCACCTCATTACTCGTATCTACTACATCACGGCTGAGGAAATCGACAACCTCCAATCTGAGGCCAGTTCCAATGGATCCAGGAGAAGCAAACTCGAGTCTTTCACAGCCTTCCTGTGGAAGATTGTGGCGGAGGGGGGCCATGACCATGACAAGAGATGCAAGATGGGCATTGTANATATGTACCTTTTTTTGTCATCGCTACCACCACCACCAAAAGATCTCGCGCCCAATGAAGATCACCTCATTACTCGTATCTACTACATCACGGCTGAGGAAATAGACAACCTCCAATCCGAGGCCAGTTCCAATGGATCCAGGAGAAGCAAACTTGAGTCTTTCACAGCCTTCCTGTGGAAGATTGTGGCGGAGGGGGGCCATGACCATGACAAGAGATGCAAGATGGGCATTGTAGTGGATGGACGAGGGAGGTTAAACAAAGTTTTGTCATTGGACAATTATTTTGGAAACGTTCTTTCCGTTCCATATGGTGAGGCAAGCGTAGGTGAGTTACCATCATGGCCCCCATGATTTACTTTTGGGTAAAATATATTTTTGGTTTGCAAGGTATGCATTTAGTATTTATTTGATTTTCAATCTTTCAATTGTGTCTATTTGACCCCTAAAATTTTTAATTTGTATCGAAGTGGTCCAATTTCAAACGTCGTTAGAAAATCGTTGACGGTTCTGGTCATGTGTCAATCAAGTGGTTCATAATTTTGTGTCTATTTAATCCCTAAAATTTCTAATTTGTGTATATTTGATTCCTAAAGTGCCTAATTTGTGCATATTTAATCCCACGTGATTGACGTGTAACCAGAGCTATCAACAATTTTTTGGCGGACGTTTGAGATTGGATTACATAGATACAAATTATAAACCTTAAATACAAAATAGACACTACACGCATACTTTGAAGCCTAAAAATTTATTTCACCCTTTACTTTTTTGTGGCATACCCAAAATTGCTAGTAAGATAAGGTTGGGGTGCAATTCACTTCCTAATATTTTGTGATCAATCCTAACTTAATAGTGATTTGTCCACGTTGACTTGTACTAGTCTTTTTTTAGTGGTAACTTGTCTTCAACTAACTCCTATTTAATTGTATTTTTCATTAGAATAACGAACTTAGTATTTTACTCGTTCCTATAGGTGAAATCAAGATGATGGAGCTCAATCAGGTTGCAGATTCTGTCCACGAATGTGTGGAACATGCTAACCAGGAACATTTTCTAGGGCTGATTGATTGGGTCGAGTTGAATCGACCACAGCAAGCCATAGTAAAGGTCTATTTCAAAGAGAGCAATGACGAAGCGGCGATCGTCATATCATCAGGCCAACGTTTTTCAATATCAGAATTGGACTTTGGATGGGGACGACCCGATTTCGGGTCGTACCATTTCCCATGGGGTGGACAGACTGGGTATGTGATGCCAGTGCCTAGCATGAGTAAGGAAGGAGATTGGGTTGTGTACATGCACCTCCTTGAAAAGCACTTGGATTTGGTTGAGAAGGAGGCATCACATGTGTTTAGGCCCTTAACTCCTGCTTATCTGAACTTGATGACTGATGATTCAGAGATGGTCACTGAAAAGATTAAAATGATAAATGTATGACATTTCATGCAGTTTGTCGTAAGTATATACATGTATGACAATTCATGCAGCTTGTCGTAAATATATACATGTGGCTTTTGTATTTCTTAAATTATGTTGTGTTTAAGTGATAATAAAAGAATTCTTGCTTTTTGTAATCTAAGTCTCTTCTTTTATATTGTGCCAGTATGTTTTGTCGTCTCGATTCCAACACAAACAACACAATATGAATTGATATCTTCTAAATTTGTATGGGGGGAGAGAGATTTACACAAATATACTTATATTTGGTGGAAGGTGGCTTGAGAAGCATTTCCTCCCAATTTTCTTTTTTATTAAAAATATAATTTAATTTTTTTTAGAAATATAATTTCATCACCATAACTTTACATACTTATTTTAACACCCTAATTTTTTTTTTAATAATGATAGTAGGAAAAAAATAGGAAGGGAAAGAAGATGCACACAATTTCTGTACATCGCACCGAGCCAAGGCTAGTATATATATAGAACAATCAAATTAGGTGGAAGGTGACTTGAGAAGTCTTTCTTTCTACTTTTTTTTTTTTTTTTTTTTTATTGGAGTTTAGAATATTTTTAATTCAAAATTTAAGGCTCTCTCCAAACAAACTTTGACATGTGTCATTGCTAATTACCCACCAATTCTTGAATAACTAAGTATTATTTTTTAAAATTTTTCAAAAAAATTACTTTTTATAACCCAAGAACTTAAATATAATTCTTTATTTAATTTCTCAAGTAATAAAATTAAAAATCTTTTAAAAAACATGACTTATAATTCTATGGATCGCACAGGACTACTACTAGCATATATAAAACAAAACCCACTTGGTCGTAAGGTTGGTTGGAGGAGAGGGTGATGGAACAAATAAATAAGTAAAAAAGAAAACCATATATATGTTGTCAAAAAATACCAAAATTTAGGNTTCTATGGATCGCACAGGACTACTACTAGCATATATAAAACAAAACCCACTTGGTCGGAAGGTTGGTTGGAGGAGAGGGTGAGGGGACAAATAAATAAGTAAAAAAGAAAACCATATATATGTTGTCAAAAAATACCAAAATTTAGCTATACCGTTGAGTGATTAAACTATTTTTATTCTTTTAGGGTTAAGCAGAATGCTATATTTTCAAAGAATTTTCTTTTTTTATTTTTTGTTCTTGATGGAAAACAATAATTTTTTTTATATATCTGCCTATATATTAAGTCAAACAACTCAAAAAGATAATAAGTAATTATTTAAGAATTATTATCTACATAATTAGTTTAAAGTTTTGTTGTAGCGTGAAAGTGATTTGTCAACAACTCTTTAACAAACTATTAAGAGTGGAAGAAAATTATATCNTTTTTTGTTCTTGATGGAAAACAATAATTTTTTTTATATATCTGCCTATATATTAAGTCAAACAACTCAAAAAGATAATAAGTAATTATTTAAGAATTATTATCTACATAATTAGTTTAAAGTTTTGTTGTATCGTGAAAGAGATTTGTCAACATCTCTTTAACAAACTATTAAGAGTGGAAGAAAATTACATCGGTTTATAGAAAGCCATTTTACGTGTCTCAAATCCTTGAACAAAATTCAATTTCCTAGGTAAATGGAAATTCAATTGCCGACAAAAATTTTGTTGGCGAAAGTGTAATCTTCTCCTGGAAAAATGATTTCCCAGTTAAAAGTTGTACCTTTTCTAAAAAATAATAATAAAATTTATACGGGAGTAAATTACATGGGGGGCTTCATAACAAATAGTAAACAATCATTTATTGTATCACCAAGAAATAAATTAAAGGCCTAGTCAGGCGAATAGAATAAAACCACTACATTATACCCAAACATTGTAGAGATTGTTCCACACCTCTGGTCTCACAACAAACNAGTAAATTACATGGGGGGCTTCATAACAAATAGTAAACAATCATTTATTGTATCACCAAGAAATAAATTAAAGGCCTAGTCAGGTGAATAGAATAAAACCACTACATTATACCCAAACATTGTAGAGATTGTTCCACACCTCTGGTCTCACAACAAACAACAAAAACATAGTTCAACGAAGAAAATGTTGCTATATTACTTAACACCGAAACCAAACCAAAGAACACCACCCTATTCCATCACAACCAACACCAGGGCCACATCCTCAATTAAACCCCTGATCCTCCTAGCTAACTAGATATCCTTTGTCACCCGCTTGGCATGAATTACACCCAGATTAGTGTCCTCAAACGAAGTCCCACAAGATAAGCCTCTGCCAGCACTGCATGACTTTGGAAGGTCAATCTACAACAAAGAACCCAAAACAATCCACACAAACAAATGTTACGCCTCCATAACTCATAAACCAACCATATTTCAAAGCAAATAACTAATCAAAGATGGGAACAAACTACTTTAAACTTGAGCTTAATCTTCTGGGCTCAATTTGTGTCCAACTATTAACTACAAACTCTCACGTACATCCAAGTCTTGAATCTTTGGCTGAGGATGGCGAGACCATGCGGCTTGGAAATGACTTTATCAATTTCAGACCATGAATTTTGGATTGTTCGGTAGCAACTCTCACTAGCATCTTGCAATAATCAATCATTCCAGTTAAACTTTTCAATAAGTTTAGATTTCAAAGGACGGATTTACTAAAAATTGATTTTTTAAATATTTAGATTTCAAGTGAAAGATTTAGCGATAATATATTGATATTAATTACCTTGAAAATACGTGGTGACAACCGAATAGAACCCACTTTGTGGAGTGATCTCATTGAAGCAGAGAATAGGAGNGATTTTTTAAATATTTAGATTTCAAGTGAAAGATTTAGCGATAATATATTGATATTACTTACCTTGAAAATACGTGGTGACAACCGAATAGAACTCACTTTGTGGAGTGATCTCATTGAAGCAGAGAATAGGAACCGAAAATGCAAGAACACCAAGAGTGATGTGTAGACACTTAAACAAAAACCATGCAGCCAGCACTGAAGAAGAATTCAAATGAAAATATTAATGCACATATTTGGTTAAATATTTATATATACAATAAGTTTAAGAATTAGTATATGTATGTGTCCTCCGCCAAGTTCAATTATCCAATGTTAAGTTCATTACACCCACTTAATGGGTTCAATGGATGTCTGTGGTTCATATAAATTTCATAGACAACAATTGAACTCGACCCAAAGAGACACCAATCAAGACATAAAATATCCAAAGCCAAATACTAATGGTATGTATGGACTTACTTCCAACAAATAAACAGTTTTCAAACTGAACACACTATCAGTGAAATTGAACACACTATAGTTAAATTTCAACTAGGGTACAATAGCAAATTTCTTCTCTCAAATGATGTGATTAAGAAATTCGAAATCAACTTCTTACCTGATGAAGAAGAACAGAGGAGTACTGAGTGAAGAAATCACACCTTTGTTCAGAAACGAAAATGGCGTGTGTATGTGTGTGCGCGATTGTTGCATCTGTGTGTCCAGCTCACAAATTATAGACTTTAGTTTTTTTTTCCTCGGATAATAATCAGATCAATACATTCTTTGCAGCTGTGAAGAACCATCAATTAACTAGTAGTGGACAATTAAGCTTTATACTGACATGTTCTTTACAATGTAGAGGCTATCATGCTGTGTGCAAACGAAATATGATTAGGATTAGACATTGTAAAGAAATGGAAGCCACGAGAAGGAGGAGGAGGGGTTGTGGACCTTGATTGCAGTGTTGATGGCATGAGAAGCGGAAAGCCACCGATCGGTCATCTTTCCGAATCGCTAATTGTGGCCGCCAATGCTCGAATTTCGAGTTCGATCTGCTTCTCATTTATGAAAGCCTCTTGCACACCTCTCTTAACAGCATCCACCAACACATCCGATACACGTATCTCATCTTTCTTCGCCTTCTCTTTCGTTCAAAACAACAAAATTTAGCAAACAATTCACAAATCAACCACAATTCCATGAAATAATTTCAAGATTCAAAACCGTAGCTCTAATTTCACAAAAAAATCATATAGTCTATATGTGTATGTATAACTGACCGGTGTGTTCGCGCAGTTTGGGAGAGGTATGGTGATGAACGTTGATCATCTTAAGCAATGATGCTTCGAGACCTCCCAACTCTGGATTCTATCGATCCAAATCGAACGACACGCATCCACAGGTCAACGGTAGCGGTGGTGATACATTGCATGTCTATCTCTCGCGCGCGCTCTCTCTCTCTAGCATCGAAGCTCAGTCGGCGGAGAGTGATGATGAAGAGGTTATAGATGAAAGACGGAAAAAAGACCGGGAGTTCACAGTGTTTTTTTGGGTAAATTATACTTTGTGCCCTTAAAATATTACCTTATTGCAGTTTATATACTAAATTATAAAATTTATCACATTATACCTTCAAGTATAAATTTTATTTCATATTATTCCAATTGATAACGAATATCAATTTTTTGACAGTAAATAAACATGTAAGTTGTTTGTACTGCCAATAAACAATTGCCTATTGTATAAGTGCAGGTCAAAAATAACAAAAAATATTTAACCATGACTTTATCCTTCCTAAACTCTAAATTTTTTTCTTATGGCAAATGTTATTTTTCCCAACAATTATTCCATTGTAAAAGAGGTAAAATAAATAATTGGTACCAAGAACTTGATGGAAAACTTTTTAGGGTTTTCTTCCCTCCTTTGAAAGATTTTCAAGTTTGTCATTATTTATTAAAATAATATGAAATAAAATTAATACTTTAAGATATAATGTAAAAAGTTTTATAGTTAAGAGTACGAAATAAAATAAGGATAATAATTCAAAAGAAAATTGTAATTGACTCTTTTTGATTTTTTTTTTTAATAAATGGACGGCTCTTTTTCCCAATGAAAGTTTTTACTCGTCGTAGCCCAGCTAATTTTTTTGTTATTTTATTTGTATCTATATTTTGATTATTTTGTAATTTATTTTTTTATTTATATTTATATTTAAACTACTTGTAAAAGTCTCTTTATATGAAATTTTTTTATTTTAACCTTAATTAACTTACCTTCTACACCTATAAAAGACTCTTAATCAGTAGTTATTATAACTCGAATTAATGCTGATTTGCCGAACATCTTGGGGCTATAATTAATCAACAAGACTTACTCCCCTATAAACGGTTAGGATGACCTGGTGTTTATTACTTCGAGGAGTGTAAGGAGATCAGACAAGAGTAAAGGTGGTACAAGCAATGAGAGTGATAACAGATGTGTTCGGTACTCTCATGTATTAGCGGGGCTTACAATTTATAGTGTCTCTTAACAGAGTGAGACGCATTTTCAATAACTAAGTAGCTAATTTGATGGTGCTGGCGCCATCCTTTTAACGACTAAGGCGGACACAGAGCTCCATTGAGATCAAATCAAAGGATGACGTGGTTGACTTCTTCCAAGGATAAAGTTCTTGGGATGACGTTGCCTACTCTTTGATGGCGTAGCTCCTGGAACTCTATGAACCTGACTGGGTGTGAACCTCTTTTGGATTAGACCCATTAGCCTTCGTCTAGTTGGACTTTTCTTCAAGCTAGACTTATAATCTGAGTTGGGCTCTTGAGCCTGACCCATCATTTCTGAGTCTAGTAAAATCGTCTAGAAAAATAGTCTTTACTTCGTCCGGTAAGTAAAGACTATTTTTCCTTTAATGTGGGTTCTTTCTAGCTATTTTCGTTTCGAGATTAATAGAACTCTTATTTACTTTACTCAAATTGCTAGCGAACTATTGATTCCAAAGTTTGGATGCGAGATGGTGTTACCTAATCTTTCAAAATATGATAAAAATTAAATTAAATATTTTTAGACTAGGTATAGCATGTGTTATGTGCAACTTTTGAGAGCACGAGCAACGTAATAATATTTAGTTTAATTTGTTGACCTAATATATATATCATAGTTTTTGAATTGGTAAAAAAAATAAAAAATAGTTTTTTAATTGGTAGTGGGTATATTACGTGTATATTTTTAATATATTTTTATGTAATTCTCAAGTTGGCCTAAAGATTTATTGGATGAACCGCATTGGAATTGTGGTTACGTAAAATTGAAATAGAAAGCTCCAAAATGGGTACGACATTGATTAAATCAATCGATATTTTGTGGTATATGACTCATGCACAGCTACCGGATGCTCCACCTATTTCAATACCATGACAAAAAGTGGTAATGTGGAAAATTGATACAACTGTTTCATGCTTTTGTTAAGTTCAAGCATGGACAAAATCAATCGAGACTGGAACAACTTATACCTCCATTGAAATTCTACATAGGTAGGGTGGCTCTAACTTGCTTGGGGGAACCCTTGTAGGTCTAATTTGCATAAATGAAATGTAACAGTTAATAGACATAAGGTGAGTAAGTCATGTTTAGCTGAGGCTCGTATTATGCTTTATCAGATCTATATTGACTTATTTTTTTATAGGACCGACCACTCATTTATTTGTCAAACATGATGTGCCCTATCATTTACTCCCAAATATGTTAAGGCTAAACCAAAACCCGTAAATCCCGTATCGATTTTATATAAGTTTGGGATTGTATATATAATTATCATGCTCATAATCAAAGTTTTTATCTAGCTGATTTATTGCAATTAAATTAAAGAGGAGACGGAGCTCAGATGTGGTAGCCTACTAATCGGTGCTCATTTGATCATCGAGTAGCGGATGCCCATTCCGCTTACATGTTTTTTGTTGCATGGGCACAAATTGCTTAAGGAAAACATATGTCACACTCTTCAATTTTGAGGCGCTCAATGCTCAACCATTGATGCCTAAGTCAATATGACAAGGCCATTGATAATATGTACGTTTTTTTTTTGTCTTTGCTACCACCACCACCAACTTGGGTTTTGTGTACATTTACCTTCTTGAAAAGTACTTAGATTTGGTTGAGGAGGCATCCCATGTGTTTAGGCCCTTATACTCTCTCTCTCTCTCTCATTCATATTTGGCTACAAAGCATTTAATAGGTCCGTCATATCATGTTCTAAGATATCACAAAACAACAACACATCATTAAAATATGCTTGGGAGTCTTCAATTTATCATAATCACTTGGACTTACGTTACTTCGTGCATCAAGTCTGTCGATTTCAATGTTCTTAAACAACAGATCATCTCCAAGCTATAAAATGTATCATACACTACATCAAAGAATCTCTCTCGGTTTTGGTCATTCGTGCCAGACAAGTTTCAAACTTGCTAATTACATTTTAAAATGTGACATGTCTCCATAATCTATTGCATTAGATAACCACCATACCTTTCTTTTAACAGTTTTTCAGATCGGAGCCTTCAGGCATGTCTCGAGTTATTACCAATATCCAAAATTTCTAATCAACGAAACAATCTTATTGACAAAAAGAATTAGGTTTAAATGGAATGGGACATGACTGGAACATCACGTACACCTCAATTGTTCTCCTAATCTATGAATAGAACATTTTGTTTACCAATCCTTAGTATGTTGCTCCCGCATTTTTCAGTCCAAATAGCATAACCCTATAATAGTAAGTTCCATTTGGAGTGATGAAGGATGTCTACTCCTGGTCCGAAGGATACATACTAATCTGGTTATACCTAAAATACGCATCTAGGAAAGTGAGCAGCTTATGACCTGTGGTGGCGTCGATGAGAATGTTGATTCATGGCAACGGGTAGCTGTCTTTAGGGCACGCCTTACTGAGTTCAGTGAAGTCGATGCAAAGGTGCCACTTTTCACTAGCTTTGGTCACCATCACCACATTCGACAACCAAACTAGATAGGCCACTTCTCTAATTGCCCTGTTTTCTATTAGCTTTTCCACCTCCTTGTCCATCAATTGTGCCCTTTTCAGTGAAGACACTCCTTTACTTTTGGCAAAAAGACCTATAAGGAGGGTCAACATTAAGGCGGTGGGTGGCGACCTCAAGGTCGATACCCTTAAGGTCCTCGTGTGTCCATACGAAAACGTCCATATTACATCTCAAAAAATTCATGAGCTGGCGGGCTAGATCCTTAGTAAGAAAGGAGCCAATGTACACCTTTTTATTTGAAAACTTCTCATCCAGGACTACTGGTGTGAGCTCTTCCACTGGCCCTCCTCTCTCCATTGTTGCATCGTCTCTAGGGTCGAGCACTTCCACCTATAAGGCTTCTTGCGGCTTCATGTTCCACATAGAGGAGACGTAGCATTCTCTTGTTGTCACCTAATCTCCTCAAACCTCTCCAATTCCAGTTAAGGTTGAAAAACGGAGGATGAGATGATAAGTGGAGGGAACTGCTCTTAGGGTGTTAAGAGCAGGTCACCCTAGGATGGCGTTGTAAGTTAACGGGCAATCTATTACCAAGAAGTTCACCATAATCGTGGAACTTCAAGGTGTTGTACCGGCAGTGACAAGCAAGGTGATGGATCCTAAGGGGTACACATTTTTCCTTGAGAATCCAATAAGAGGTGATCTGATGGGCTGTAGCATATCTATTCCTAGGTCGAGTTTGTCATAAGCTTCTATGAATAGTATGTACGTAGAGCTATTGTTGTCCACGAGAATCCTTCGCGCTTGAAAATTAGCGACAGTCATAGTCAGCACAAATGGGTCGTCATGGGGGTGCTAAATTTCTTCCAGGTCTTTGTCTGAAAAAAAGATGACCTCGTCATTTCCTTGCTTGTGTGTTTTGGACGAGCGCAGATCGTCGATGTGTCTAGCCTTTCTAGCGTGGGCCTTCATAACTGAAAGGGATTCTCCTCCTCCTACGAGCTCTCTAGAGATGGTTTGAATTTCTCCTAGAGGTTGCTGGTCTTCCTGGTTATGAGGTGGTGGTAGTACTTGGCCTCTACCAGGAAAGTACTAGCGTAGTTGGCCACACTGTATGAGCTCCTCTATCTATCTTTTGACCTCATAATAATCATCGGTGTTGTGGCTGTGATCACGATAGAAGCGACAATATTTGTTTAGATTTTTGTGATTAGGGGGAGATTTCATTCTTCCTGACTACTTTACTATGGGGTCATCTTGGATCTGGAATAGGATGTGCCCAACAGTGGCGCTGAGTGGAATGAAGATCTGTCACTCTTTCTGAGGGGTAGGACCAAATCGATCTTTGGCAGACACCCTTTTATCCTGCCTCGTTTGTTTCCACTTTCCTTCTTGTCCTTTCTGTCTCTTTCCTTTCTTTTCTCCCCTATTTGTGAGGATTCACCTCGCCTGATCCTGGTGATGTCCTCAATATTCTCATCTTGTTGTTCTCCATGTCTCTTTTCGTTCTTTTCTCCCTTGTTTGTAAGGATTCACCTCGCCTGACCCTGGTGATGTCCTCAACATTCTTGTATTTCTGGGTTTTTACCAACAGTTCTGGCATGCTCTTTCGTGAGCGTTTGATTACCTGAAGAGAAAACTCGATGAGCGAAGGCCTCTCAAGAAAGCAGTCATGGTGACCTTATCATCGAACTCCTCAATATGGAGGACCTCCTCGTTAAAACGATTGAGGTAACTTCTCAGGCTCTCGTCTCAATTCTACTTTATGTTGAATAGGTGGGTGGCAGGCTTCTAGTGGCGACGTCTTCCAATGAAGTATGCAAAAAATACCTGCTTAGTTTAACAAAGGAGCCTATGGAGGCTAGGATGAGCTTGGCGAACCATTGTCGGGCATATCCCTTCAAGGTAGTTGGAAAAACCCTACACATAATTTCATCAGGAACATTGTGCAGTTGCGTTAAGGATTTGTAAGTTTCAAAGTGATCCATTGGGTCTTTTGTGTTGTCAAAGGTTTCTACTGATGACATTTTGAATTTCTGGGGTAGGGAATAGTTTACCACATATGGCACAAAGGGTGTGTTAGTTCTCCTCACAAGGTACTCCACAGTCTCCAATTCTTGCGCTTTTATTGCATTGAAGACACCATCCAGTTGATTTTGTACTTCCTTAATTTTTTCATCCCAATGATTGGGAGCTCCCTTGGAGATGTCATGGAAATGGCTCTCATACTTCATGTTTTGATTTTCATCCTCATCCTCTTTAAAATGTGTAACTTGACATCGGAAAGCAATAAATTTATCCTTAAAAGTTGTAATTATCATCGTTTTAGCTTGACTTAAAAAAATATAAATTTCGGTACACCCTAGTCTTCATCGGAGTTTTAAACTGCTATTTGTGACTGAACAAATCTATGCCAATTCAAAATTTTAGGGAATAAAGCAACTCAACTAGGAAAATGTGAAACAAAGTGCATCATTGTTTTGGAGACCATTAATATATTTTAAGCAAATAAATCGGAATACATGAATAAAAACAAGAGCATGCTTGTGCAACTATATGAATTTTCACTTGAAGATTTCAAATGAATGTTGGGACAAGGGACCTCTATATCAATAGGCAGGACTTTACATGCCAACATTCAAGGTCTATTGTGACAGATTAAAATCAAAATCATTAGAGCAAATAAGTTAAGGAAATAAAGGAGCAACCTGTAAAACACTGATTTTTTTGGTTCCTTGATTGACATGTAGGACTTCTTTGAAGGGTTTAAAGTTGTTATTCTATGAATGTCACAAGAATACACAAGCCATGAATCAGAAACTAATTAAAACTCAACTCAAAAAAATCTTATCATAACATTTTTTTAATTCAGCTACATGAATCCCCTCCTAAAATTGTACTCATACAAATATTCTTTAAATTCATGTTCATATTGAGTCTGACAAGTTTAACTTTCAGTTACTTAACACAACTCTACTTTTTTATCTAAGAACCAATTATGCACAAGAGTACACTGGCAAAGTTACACCAGAAACTAACTGATGGATTAAATTGCCTCAATCACACACACACACACACAAAAATTAAAAATCAACTTAGGATTTCTAAAAGATATTGTCTTGAATCCAAATCTCTTTCAACACACTTTTCTTTTATTTCTCCAAATCGTAGATTGCCCTGACAACTAATATTGAAAGATATCAAAGATACGTATATTGTGGGATACCCAAATCCCTATCTATATGACCTTTATGGCCTAGTAAAGGGCTAAAACACATTCCAAATTGGCATCCACACCCAACAAAGGTAATCTTTGTGTGAAGACTCCAAACCATTCAAGTAACCCAAAAAATTACCTCAGGAGAATTGCTGGTTCATCCAGAGGGAATCCACAAAAGGTTCAAAAACANCAGAAACTAATTAAAACTCAACTCAAAAAAATCTTATCATAACATTTTTTTAATTCAGCTACATGAATCCCCTCCTAAAATTGTACTCATACAAATATTCTTTAAATTCATGTTCATATTGAGTCTGACAAGTTTAACTTTCAGTTACTTAACACAACTCTACTTTTTTATCTAAGAACCAATTATGCACAAGAGTACACTGGCAAAGTTACACCAGAAACTAACTGATGGATTAAATTGCCTCAATCACACACACACACACAAAAAAATTAAAAATCAACTTAGGATTTCTAAAAGATATTGTCTTGAATCCAAATCTCTTTCAACACACTTTTCTTTTATTTCTCCAAATCGTAGATTGCCCTGACAACTAATATTGAAAGATATCAAAGATACGTATATTGTGGGATACCCAAATCCCTATCTATATGACCTTTATGGCCTAGTAAAGGGCTAAAACACATTCCAAATTGGCATCCACACCCAACAAAGGTAATCTTTGTGTGAAGACTCCAAACCATTCAAGTAACCCAAAAAATTACCTCAGGAGAATAGCTGGTTCATCCAGAGGGAATCCACAAAAGGTTCAAAAACACACAATACACAATGGTAAGGGCATTCAAACTTGTTTCCAAGGAAAGGTATGAGTTGTGAAGTGAAGATTGGACTCCATCAAGTAGTTTTTCAAGCCTGTTTTTCGACTGCATCTCTCCTGCCACCAGTGTCTGCATCATTTTCATCACTGTAGTTAACTTAGTTTTTTGTAGGACCGACCACTCATATATTTGCCGAACATGATGTGCCCTATCATTTACTCCCAAATATGTTAAAGCTAAACCAAAACCCGTATCAATTTTATATAAGTTTGGGATTGTATATGTAATTATCATGCTCATAATCAAAGTTTGTATCTAGCTGATTCATTATAATTAAATTAAAGAGGTGACAGAGCTCAGATGAGGTAGTCTACTAATCGGGTGCTCATTTGATCATCGAGTAGCGGATGCCCATTCCGCTTACATGTTTTTTGTTTCATGGGCACAAATTGCTCAAGGAAAACTTATGTCACACTCTTTAATTTTGAGGCGCTTAGTGCTCAACCCTTGATGCCTAAGTCAATATGACAAGTCCATTGATAAGATGTACATTTTTTTTTGTCTTTGCTACCACCACCACCAACCCCAACTTGGGTTTTGTGTAAATTTAACTTCTTGAAAAGTACTTAGATTTGATTGAGGAGGCATCCCATGTGTTTAGGCCCTTATCATCTCTCTCTCTCTCTCTCTCTCTCTCTCTCTCTCCCTCCCATTCATATTTGGCTACAAAGCATTTAATAGGTCCGTCATATCATGTTCTAAGATATCACAAAAAGAAAACATGTTATTAAAATCTGCTTGGGAGTCTTCAATTTATCATAATCACTTGGACTTACATTACTTCGTGCATCAAGTCTTTCGATTTCAATGTTCTTAAACAACAGATCATCTCCAAGCTATAAAATGTATCATACACTACGTCAAAGAATCTCTCTCGATTTTCTTCTTCGTGCTAGACAAGTTTCAAACTTGCTAATTACATTTTAAAATGTGATTTGTCTCCATAATCTATTGCATTAGATAACCACCATACCTTTCTTTTAACAGTTATTCGGATAGGAGCCTTCAGGCATGTCTCGAGTTATTACCAATATCCAAAATTTCTAATCAACGAAACAATCTTATTGACCAAAAGAATTAGGTTTAAATGGAATGGGACATGATTGGAACATCATGTACAACTCCATTGTTCTCTGGATCTGTGACTAGAACATTTTGTTTACCAGTCGTTGATAAGTTGCTCCCGTATTTTTCAGTCCAAATGGCATAACCCTATAGTAGTAAGTTCCATTTGGAGTGATGAAGGATGTCTTCTCCTGGTCTGGGAGATACATACTGATCTGGTTATACCCAGAATACACATCTAGGAAAGTGAGCAGCTCATGGCCTGTGGTGGCATCGATAAGAATGTCAATTCCTGGAAACGGGTAGTTGTCTTTAGGGCACGCCTTATTGAGTTTAGTGAAGTTGACGCATATGTGCCATTTTTCACTAACTTTGGTCACCATCACCACATTTAACAGCCAAACTAGATAGGCCACTTCTCTAATTGCCCTGTTTTCTATTAGCTTTCTCACATCATTGTCCATTAATTGCGTCTTTTCAGTGAAGACACTCCTTTACTTTTGGCAGAAAGGCTTATAACAAGGGTCATTATTAAGGCGGTGGGTGGCGACCTCAAAGTCGATACCCATGAGGTCCTTGTGTGCCCACGCGAAAACGTCCATATTGTATCTCAAAAAATTCGTGAGCTTGCAGGCTAGATCCCTAGCAAGAGAGGAGCCAATGTACACCTTTTTATCTGGAAAACTTCTCATCCAGGACCACTGGTGTGAGCTCTTCCACTGGCTCTCCTATCTCTAGTGCGGCATCGTCTCTAGGGTCGAGCACTTCCACCTATAAGGCTTCTTGCTACTTCCTGGTCCACATAGAGGAGACATAACATCCTCTTGTTGTCACCTAATCTCCTCAAACCTCTCCAATTCCAGTTAGGGTTGAAAAAGGGAGGATGAGATGGTAAGTGGAGGGCACTGCTCTTAGGGTGTTAAGAGCGGGTCGCCCTAGTATGGCATTATAGGTTGACGGGCAATCTATTATCAAGAAGTTCACCATGATTGTGGAACTTTGAGGTGTTGTATCGGTAGTGACAAGCAAGGTGATGGATCCTAAGGGGTACACATTTTTCCCTGAGAATCCAATAAGAGGTGATCTAATGGGCTGTAGCATATCTCTTCCTAGGCCGAGTTTGTCATAAGCTTCTATGAATAGTATGTCCGTAGAGCTGCTGTTGTCCACGAGAATCCTTCGCACTTGAAAATTGGCAACAGTCATAGTCAGCACCAATGGGTCATCATGGGGGTCTTAAATTCCTTCTAGGTCTTTGTCTGAAAAAAAGATGACCTCGTCATTTCCTTGCTTGTGTGTTTTGGACGAGCCAGATCGTCGATATGTCTAGCCTTTCTGGCATGGGCCCTCATAGTTGAGAGGGATTCTCCTCCTTCTATGAGCTCTCTAGAGATGGTTTGAATTTTTCTTAGAGGTTGCTACTCTTCCTAGTTTTGAGATGGTGGTGGCGCTTGGCCTCTACTAGGAAAGTACTGGTGTAGTTGGCCATGCTGTATGAGCTCCTCTATCTATCTTTTGAGCTCATAGTAATCGTTAGTGTTGTGGTTGTANTAGTTTTGAGATGGTGGTGGCGCTTGGCCTCTACTAGGAAAGTACTGGTGTAGTTGGTCATGCTGTATGAGCTCCTCTATCTATCTTTTGAGCTCATAGTAATTGTTAGTGTTGTGGTTGTGNTGGTGTAGTTGGCCATGCTGTATGAGCTCCTCTATCTATCTTTTGAGCTCATAGTAATCGTTAGTGTTGTGGTTGTAATCATGATAGAAGCGACAATACTTGTTCAGATTCCTACGATTTGGGGGAGATTTCATTCTTCCTGACTACTTTACTGCAGGGTCATCTTGGATCTGGAATAGGATGTGCCCAACAATGGCGTTGAGTGGAATAAAGATCTGTCACTCTTTCTGAGGGGCAGGACCAAGTCGATCTTTGGCAGACACCCTTCTGTCCTGCCTCATTTGTTTCCACTTTCCTTCATGTCCTCTCTGTCTCTTTCCTTTCTCTTCTCCCCTGTTTGTAAGGCTCGCCTGACTCTGGTGATGTCCTCAGCATTCTTGTATTTCTAGGTTTTTACCAACAGTTCTGACATGCTCTTTGGTGGGCGCTTCATTACTGAGAAGAAGAAACTTGATGAGCTAAGGCCTCCCAAGAAAGCGGTCATGGTGACCTTATCATCGAGCTCCTCAATCTGGAGGACCTCCTCGTTAAAATGATTGAGGTAATTTCTCAGGCTCTCGTCTCGATTCTACTTTATGTTGAGTAGGTGTATGACAGGCTTCTGGTGGTGACATCTTCCAATGAAGTGTGCAAAAAGGACATGCTTAGTTCAGCAAAGGAGCCTATGGAGGCTGGGAAGAGCTTGGCGAACCATTGTCGAGCAGATCCTTTCAAGGTAGTTGAGAAATCCCTACACACAATTTCATCAGGAACATTGTGCAGCTGCATTAAGGATTTGTAAGTTTCAAAGTGATCCAGTGGGTCTTTTGTGTCGTCAAAGGTTTCTACTGATGACATTTTGAATTTCTGGGGCAGGGGGTAGTTTGTCAAAGTTGGCACAAAGGGTGTGTTAGTTCGCCTCACAAGGTATTCCACAATCTCTAGTCCTTGCACTTTTATTGCATTGAAGACGCTATCCAGTTGATTTTGTACTTAATTTTTTCATCTCAATGATTGGGTGCTCCCTTGGAGATGTCATGGCAATGGCTCTCATTCCTCATGTTTTCATTTTCACCCTTATCCTCTTTGAAACGAGGGTCTCCACCATAGGAACAGTGCGTTGGAGGAGGAGGTGGAGTTGCCTCATAGTTCTAATGAGGGGCTTCTCTATAAGGGGAACCCAAAGGGGTTCCTAAGGAGGCACCCAAGTGTGGAGCTCCTTAGCGCCTAGGGTGAGGAGCTCCACTAACTTGACGTTCTCCTGACTACGCACCTCTTTGTTGTCCAACGAGCATCAACTAGAGGATTTGCTGATTCTGGGTTACGAGTTATTGTATCGTTTTCAGCATCTGTNGAGGAGCTCCACTAACTTGACGTTCTCCTGACTACGCACCTCTTTGTTGTCCAACGAACATCAACTAGAGGATTTGCTGATTCTGGGTTACGAGTTATTGTATCGTTTTCAGCATCTGTTGTGCATTTAGAATATGATTAGTTATTTGAGGGGCAGTCTCCTCCTTACATGGTGGATTGTCTTCGGCCTAATTCATGGATCTGGTGGTGATCGCCATAGATACAGGAAAAAGGTGGTTGGGTGATAACTTTGTTGTTCCCACTGACGGTGCCAAACTAATGATGCACAAATTGGTTTTATGCACCACCTATCAAGTAATTAATAATTAATGTAGTAATTAAGAAGAGAAAGAGAGCTAATACAAAGATATAGAGTGGTTCGATGAATGTGACCAACTTCATTATGAAGGACTAGGATGACCTAGTGTTTTATTATTTTAAAGAGTGTAAGAAGATCAAGCAAGAACAAAGTGGAACAAGCTATTAGAGAGATGAGGGTGATAACAGATGTGTTCGATGCCCTCATGTATTGGCGGAGCTTACAATTTATAGTGTCTCTTAACAGATTGATACGTCTTTTCAATAACTAAGTAGCTAATTTGGTGAAGCTGACACCATCCTCTCAAAGACTGAGGCGGTCATGGAGCTTCCTTGAGATCAAGTCAAAGGATGACCTGGTTGACTTCTTCCAAGGCGGCGTGGATGAGGCTCTTGGGATGGCATTGTCTACTCCTTGATGGCGTAACTCATGGAACCTTATGAGCCTAACTGGGTGTGAACCTCTTTTTGGGTTGGACCCATTGGGTTTCGTCTAGATGAATCTTTATTCAAGCTGAGCTTATAACTTGAGTTGAGCCCTTGGGCCTTACCCATCATTTCTGAGTCTAGTAAAATCGTCTAGAAAAATAGTCTTTACTTCGTCTAGTAAGTAAAGTCTATTTTTCTTTTAGTGTGGTTCTTTCTAGCTATTTTCGTTCTGAGGTTAGTGGAACTCTTCTTTACTTTACTCAAATTGCTAGTGAACTGTTGATTCCCATATTTCTGAGTCTAACCCATGGCCAAATTTGGGTTGTTTTGTTACGCTTGAACAAGTTAAGTTCCTTAACATTGTTGGATGCGAGACGGTGTTACCTAATCTTTCAAATTATGATAAAAATTAAATTAAATATTTTTAGACTAGGTATAGTATGGGTCATGTGCAACTTTTGAGAGCAGGATCAACGTAATAATATTTAGTATAATTTGTTGACCTAACATACATATCATAGTTTTTGAATTGGTAGTGAGTATATTATGTGCATATTTTTAATAAATTATTATGTAATACTCAAGTTGGCCTAAAGATATATTGGATGAACCGCATTAGAATCGTGGTTACGTAAAATTGAAATAGAAAGCTCCAAAATGGGTACGACATTGATTAAATCGATCGATATTTTGTGGTATATGACTCATGCACAGCTACCAGATGCTCCTCCTATTTCAATACCATGAAAAAAAGTAGCAATGTGGAAAATTGATACAACTGTTTCATGCTTTTGTTAAGTTCAAGCATGGACAAAATCAATCAAGTGAGACTGGGACAACTTATACCTCCATTGAGATTCTACATAGGTAGGGTGTCTCTAACTTGCTCGGGAACCCTTGTAGGTCTAATTTGCATAAATGAAATGTAACAGTTATTAGAGACATAAGGTGAATTAGTCATGTTTAGCTGAGGCTCGTATTATGTTTCATCAGATCTATGTTGACATTTTTTTTAATAGGACCAACCACTCATTTAGTTGCCGAACATGATGTGCCCTATCATTTTCTCCCAAATATGTTAAGGCTAAACCAAAACCAATAAGTCCCATATCGATTTTATATAAGTTTGGGATTGTATATATAATTATCATGCTCATAATCAAAGTTTTTATCTAGTTGTTTCATTATAATTAAATTAAAGAGGTGGCGGAGCTCAGATGTGGTAGCCTACTAATCGAGAGCTCATTTGATCATCGAGTAGCAGATGCCCATTCCACTAACATGTTTTTTGTTGCATGGGCACAAATTGCTTAAGGAAAATTTATGTCACACTCTTCAATTTTGAGGCACTCAGTGCTTAACCCTTGATGCCTAAGTCAAGATGATATGACCATTGATAATATGTACGTTTTTTTTGTCTTCGCTACCACCACCACCAACTTGGCTTTTGTGTACATTTATCTACTTCAAAAGTACTTGGATTTGGTTGAGGAGGCATCCCATGTGTTTATGCCCTTATTATCTCTCTCTCACTCTCTCTCATTCATATTTGACTACAAAGCATTTAATAGATCCGTCATATCATGTTCCAAGATATCACAAAACGACAACACATCATTAAAATCTGGTTTGGAGTCTTCAATTTATCATAATGACTTGGACATACGTTACTTCATGCATCAAATCTGTCAATTTCAATGTTCTTAAACATCAAATCATCTCCAAGCTATAAAATGTATCACACTACATCAAAGAATCTCCCTCGGTTCGTGCTAAACAAGTTTCAAACTTGCTAATTACATTTTAAAATGTGAACTGTCTCCATTATCTATTGCATTAGACAACCACCATACATTTCTTTTAACAGTTATTTGGATCAGAGCCTTCGGGCATGTCTCGAGTTATTTCCAATATCCAAAATTTCTAATCAACGAAACAATCTTATTGACAAAAAGAATTAGGTTTAAATAGAATGGGACATATCCATCCTTGGACTTGTTCAAATGCGTGTGTTTCCTTAATCTGACTATTCTTATAGAGTAATACTATTGAATGGTACCTACAAAAACTAACTTAATTTGTTGACTTAATGATGTGAGTAGGTCTATCAACGGACCGGGTTTGACTTGAATTCTGATTGATCCGAATTCGAATCTGTTGTTAATACTCTGATTAGATAATCTAATGAATTTTATTTTTGTGATGCATATTCGAATCCATTAACAATCCGATCAGATCCAATTCAAATAGGAGTGTAGTATACTATGAGAGGCAAGTATCTAGGATGTTCCATCTTGATGTTGTGCTGTGATGCTTGCAATTTTGCAGAAAACATCCTCTCCCTAATAGTTTGGGAGATAAGGGTCACTAGGGTGTTAGGGTCCTTAGATTGTTCTAAAAATTCTGCAATTTCTTTCTTGCCAAATGTGACAAACAGTGACTGATTGGCTAAGCTTGAGAACAACACATTGCATTTCCTTTCAGTTCCAGATATGTGAGGCCCATTGTATGAATTCATTCCACAACCTCTGCTGCTAGTGGATATTGCTGATGAGGAGAATAGATGTCCAGACTTTGTGGGAGAATTCACATTCAAAGAAGAGGTGATGGTGAGATTCTGTAGCCTGCATGCATAAGATGCATTAAGCGCCATACTGGTCAGTGTATGCTCAAGATTCTATCCTTTATGCCATCTGACTGCAGAACCTGTAACCCTGATATCTGCCCAAGTGGAACTTACTAAGTATTTTCCGGAAGGACTTGGAATCCATTTTAACGAGTCTGCTCTGATCTGATCTGGTGAATAGTTTGGCATAAAGTTGGCAATCGCTTGCAAATGTTCTGAGTCAGCATCAGGCCAGCTCCATTGGTTGCCAATCACAATCGTACTAACCCTGGACTTGGATTAGCCTTCGTTCATTGGTTTGCAAGAGGGGACCTAAGGGGTGCCAGTTGTCAATAGGCTAGTATTCTGATCATCTCTAATGATGTGGACCATTTGAGACTTGAAACCTTCTCTGAGATTCAACAGACACCTCCAATTTCACAAGCATGATTGAGTAGGTTTTGCTTCCCATAGAGATATTTACACAGATTAAAACTTGGCTGTACAGGGTTATAAAAATATTATGTATGATTTGATTAAATTTTAACACAACATGACACACTGCCAAGTCAACACGACCATTCGTAACTCTAGTTTGAGGCTAGCCTGATGATGTGTATTTGGAACAGATTAGGCTTTAACTACCCTTCGAATGTGAGGGAGAGAGAGAGAGAGAGAGAGAGAGAGAGGAAGAGAAAACACAAAAATTTTCCAATCCGAGTTATATAAATCTGCCCACAACTTCAAAATGTTGCACCTTGACCACTGTCATCTCTCTCTCTCTAAAAGTAAGATGGGTTCTTGTGGATTTTCTGTGATCACAAAGAAGAAAGAGGTGGTGGCAGCTGTGCTGTCAACGCAGGAGCATTGGTTACCAATGTCAAACCTGGATTTGCTTCTACCACCCTTGGACGTGGGAGTTTTCTTCTGCTACAAGAAAAGAACTGACCAAGAATAGTTCGAAAACATGGTGAACGCTATCAAGAAAGCCTTGTCTCAAGCCCTAGTCTCCTTCTATGCATTAGCCGGAGAAGTAGTCCAGAACCGCATCGGCGAGCCTGAGCTGCTCTGCAACAACCGGGGCGTCGATTTTGCCCTAGCTTATGCAAATGTGGAGCTCAAAGACCTGGACCTCTATCACCCTGATGACTCCGTTGATGGGATATTGGTCCCCATTAAGAAGCATGGTGTGCTTGCCGTTCAGGTGAGTTTTTTTTTTTTTTTTTCCATATAATCATTTCGGTTTTGGGTCGGTACTAACATTTTGACAGTAAATTGACATAATTAATAATCGAGTTGTGTTTTGATTGATCAAACAAGCCTTTCTTAGGGTTCTCTTAACACTCCAACTATTCCTACAATCCTAAATCAAGAAATGGGAAAAAAAATGAAAAACAACTCTGCTTTCTTTAGATTTTATTAGTTAAACTTCTCTGTCATGTAGAAAATTGGATTATTTATGTTTAGCAATTACTCGGATGGTCTATTATTCTATTCATCGTATTGTTTTCGAACTCGATAACTAGTCATCATAACCATACTAATTTGGAGTCGGTGACACTTTGCCGTGTAGAAAATGAATACTATTGTTACAACAAAATGAGACGCGCGTGCGTACTACAACCATTATCTCGTTTCTATGCTGGCATGCAAAGGAGAAAGGCCAAAAACTCTTCGATAGCATGCTTGATAGAAATAGGTTATTGTAGTCCACTCAAGTTTCTGGCCTATGTTTTGTGACAATTGAGGTTGAGTCATTCTCAAGAGACTTATAATAAGTTTAGTTCATCAAGGAAACTTATTTGAGGATTAGTCCATTTTTAATCTTACTAATAAATAGTTAAATTCACTATTGTTTTTAAACTCCAAAATACCCTCTATTCTTTCTCTGTTTTTCAAAACTCAAATTGTTGTTTCATATTATCAATCTATGTATGTATTTGGATTCGATGGATTCAACGACTTAGCACAAGAAGGTCCTTTGAAAAACTAGTGGATCATTTGATCATTATTCTCCTTTTGAAAAACTAGTGGATTAGGTAGGCAGCTTTGAACTTGGTTAAAGGTTTTGAGAAAATTAAACTCTGACATCTTTGTCAAATATTCATTTTCTTTGCACTGAGTACTTACCTCAATTTTGTTCAATTTTTTAGTATTTTTTTATTGAATATGTTACTGTTTTCTCATCTATCCACTATCATGCCGATTATATGTTATATGTTTTTTAAATATTATTATTTTTTGGGATTAAATGTTTCATGTTACTATTTTGTTTACTGTGTTACTATTCATGTTACTATTTTTATTGAGTATGTTACTGTTTATGTTACTATTATTTTGAACATGTTATTATTTTTGTTGAATATGTTACTATTATAATTTTTCTAAATATTTATATTCAATGTTACTATTTTTTTGTTTTTGAATATTACTATTTTTTTGTTTTTAAATGTTACTATTTTTTGCGTTTGAATTTGACTATTTTTTATTTTTAATGTTTATATATATATCAGAAAGAACAAAACCATTATTTTTAACAATTTGAATGAATTTATTCAAATGTTTAAAATGATGATCAATAGAATCAGATAAGATGAATATATCATTAATATAAACGATGCAAAATGTATAATAAGGATAAAAATATCATTCATTATATTCTGAAATTCAGATGAAGTATTTTTAAGTCCAAAAGGCATAACGTTTCATTCATAATGTCCAAACGGTACTGTGAAAGCAGTTTTATACCTATCTTCCTCAGAAATTTGGATCTGCCAATAACCTGACTTTAAATACAACTTAGAGAAAATCTTAACATTATACAATCTAGATAACAAAGGAAAAGAAACCTTTATCCACTACGGCTCAAGATTTAAAGAATGAAATTGCTAAGGTCAAAGAAGACATAAAGGTCTTAAAGTCTAAACTATTAGCCTCAGAAAAAATGCCACTTGAAGAAAGTGACATTCAAGATGATAAAACATCACCAAATGAATACATAAATGTATTAGAAAAAATAACTTATCAAAAATGGTATGTTAAAATTATTTTAGTTATGAATTTACTATTGAAACTATTGCTCTAATTGACAATGGAGCAGATATGAACTGCATAAAGACATGATTAATTTCGACTAAATATTTTTAAAAAACTACACAGTCAATAAATGTTGCTGATGGGTCAAAATTCAATATAAATTTTAAACTCTCAAATATTTTTGTATGTAATCAAGGAATTTGTATTCCTACCACTTTAATGTTTATTGATAACTTAAATCAATTGGGGATTTTGGGAACACATGTATGTTAAAATTATTGTAGTTATAAATTCTGAATTTACTATTGAAATTATTGCTCTAATTGACAGTGGAACAGATATGAACTACATAAAGGCAGGATTAATTTCGACTAAATATTTTGAAAAAACTACTCAGTCAGTAAGTGTTGCTGATGGGTCAAAATTAAATATAAATTTTAAACTCTCTAATATTTTTGTATGTAATCAAGGAATTTGTATTCCTACCACTTTAATACTTATTGATAACTTAAATCAATTGGTGATTTTGGGAACATCATTTTTATCTCTAATCGAACTCATAGAAAGAATTGATTCTAAAGGAATTTTGACAACCATAAATGGTCAACAAATATTATTTGAGTTTATAACTCCAGCTCAAGTAAAATTGATAAATCAAATCAAAGAAAATTTAATTTATAAAGAAAATCAATTAAATTTCTCATCAACTTCTAACATATTTGGAAGTGATGTTTATTTTGTAGGAAATATTCAAGGAGTTTTAGAAATGAATCCTAACTCAGATTTATTTTTAGACATTATTGTCAAATCACCAGAACTTCTTGACTGTTTTTGTAATTCTGCAGGTGAAGATGTTTTTAACTTTGCCTCTACCTGGACTACTAATAATTGCAAAGTTTCACTTTTGTGTCTCTATTGCAATGCTATGGAAGATCAATTAATTGATCATGTCCATATATTGTTATTAAGAATTGAAAAACGACAAAGAGAGTCTTTAAAAACAGGTTTAAAGTTTTATCTTATTCTTGAAATTAATTACTGACATTATGATTGACACTATAAACAATGGCTGGAGACTATAGTCCTAGAAGAATTTTGCTAATAAATGGTAAACAAATTTGGTGGTATAACTGTTCGAACCCAAGTTTTTGCATATAAACATGCATATTATTCTGATGAATATAAAAATATTTTTTTTGCACATAGAAGTGCATATTATTTTAATCCATATACGGATACTCATTATTTTAATGCATATAAAAATACTTATTATGCTCCACTTTCTATAAAGACATCATCACATAAAAGTGATATGGATGATAACCCGTCCAAACAACTTAAAGTTGTTGCTTCCTTGTCAATAAAGTTGACAATAAAGACAAGTTATCAGGAGATAAATCTCTCGCTATTATTCTAAAATCTTTGACTTTGTCTCCATATATGGAGCTTCATAACTTCATTAAAAGGATATATCCTTATGATATTACTGACCTTAGACAAATCAGGGAATATTTAGTCCAATTTGAAGAAAATTACCTGCTTGAGATTAAGAGTAAAATCGTAGCGGAATGTCTTAAAGACATGGATAAAGAAAAAGATAAATCTTTAACTGATAAAGCTTCATCTTCTACATCTATTGTTCCCTCTACCAATATTAATACTGGAACTAATGTAAATCCTGTTGAAGTTCTTAAAGAACTAATTAAGAAAGAAAAACCCTATTTAAATCCTGAGCAGCTTAAAGCAACAGTTATGGAGGAATTCCGTCTTCAGGTCATGTCTACTTTTGGCATGAGCAAAATAGAAAAGATGGATCTCGTCAACATTCCTACAGTTGCCATAAAAGGCAAATGAAAAGATAAAGTTGAGGAAGAAAATAAGAAATCTTTCACTCCTATTAATTCTGATGACAACTTTATGGATTCACAGGGATATACCCCTCTTAAAGATGACATTGAAATTAATGAAGATTTGTTAAATTTTGATATGGAGATAAATCTCCATGATGACAGAAATAATGTACTGTCTACTTTATTTTACAGAAAATGATCAGATAAAACTGATTTCTCGGATAAAACTGACCCGGAAGAAGTAACGCATGCCCTGACGTCACTACAAAAAAGTGACGTATGTCCTTACGTCACTATATGTACTTTGAATAGTGTACAGTAAAAATTGTACAATATTTATGACGCATGTAATGACATCATTGTAATTTATTAAAGTTAAGAACAATATAAAGTTGTAAATAATATTTTTTATTTTTGAAATCCAAATTTCATGTCTGGCTCTATATAAAGAGATGAAGACCCGACTTGTGGAGTACCTCATCTCACCTCATCTCTACCATATCCTATACACACCTCATCTCTACCATATCATATACATAGACCTCCTTTACCTGCTCTCCCCTCTTGCACCCTTGGTAAACCCTTTTCTCTTGTACAAACCCTCCATCTTATACCTTCCACACTACTACTGTAAGTGTGTCTTGTACATAAATTTTGCATTAAATAAAAGCTTTCGCTAATATCTAGTTTGTAGATACAACGATCCTCCCCCCCCCCCTTATTGGTATCAGAGCCAAGTGAATGGTAGTTTAAGTTTATTCTATTGATTGATATGCAAATTTATTACTAATTCTTGTTACTTATGTAATTGTGATTTAATTCTGTTGGACTACTCTTACTTTGATATTGTGAAAATAATCTTGTGATAATGACGTTTCTCTGAAAGCTTTATTGTTTGTTGAATTCGTGTTTGCATGATATTTTCCTTCAGTGCTTCCTATGGTTTTGCCTTCAAGGTCGCGTATTAGGGATGGTAGGCTTTTTTTTTCCCTAGATAGGAGTGTTAGGCCGTTTTATTCCCTTCGAGCGTCGACAGGGTTGATTGCAAGAAAATAGAATGTTGGGAAAAATTCACTAAAACAGGTTTAGCTCACAATAGGATGCTGAAAAAATTATTATTTTAGGATTATTGTAGCAATTGTCATAGTAGAGGTACTGTAACAAAATTAAAAGATGAATTATAGTAGCAACTCGAAGAATATAATAGTGAAACATATAAGTTAACAGAACAACTTTGAGATACCACTATGGCTATCAACTTATTTAAATTTAAACTTAATCATAAAGATGACTATGTTAAAAATATGGAACGGATAGAATTCTCTGATATTGAAAATAAATTACAGAACTAGGATATACCCCAGTACCCCCACTAAGAAAATCTATAATATTGGCACTTTGATTTTAAATCGAGTTTAACTATTAAAACGATTGAAAGGATTGTTCCTTTTGATCTGAATGCAAATATTTTATAACTATTGACTAAACGAGAAGTCTTAAAGGCTCAAGATAAAGATTATAAATTTCTCCATATTGGTTTGGTTCAAGTTGCTTTAAAACCTTTAACTCTTCAAGGATTAAATGCATATTTTATGTTAGTATTACGAGATGCTAGATGTCTTGATTTTAATCGATTTTTAATGGGTGTTATGCAGTCTAGCTTAAGTACTAGTCTAGTTTATTTTAACTGTTTTCCTAATCTTTCTGTATCTTTGACAGATAAAAATATTTTAGATGTTTTAACATGCAATATTAAAATATTTGGTTATAATTATAAAGAAGGCACAGATATAATTGTGTTTACTTATAGGGTCTATTATAAAGTTATGAATACTTTATGTCCTGAATCTAAGCTTTTGAACCTTAAAGGTCAAACCACTTTAATTGAAACCAATACGGTTAAAAATTAAATAGAAGTCCCAAAAATTATTAACTGGTCAGATATCCAATTTTCAAACACTTAACAATTGGAGTCTGTGGTCCCCAAAAAATNTTTGAACCTTAAAGGTCAAACCACTTTAATTGAAACCAATACGGTTAAAAATTAAATTGAAGTCCCAAAAATTATTAACTGGTCAGATATCCAATTTTCAAACACTTAACAATTGGAGTCTGTGGTCCCCAAAAAATCAGAAATAAATAACGAAATAACCCAAATCGCCCAATCATCTCAGGGTGATGTTACCATTAAACTTGCTAGGATATATTCTAGATATTATTTATCATCTTCTGATAAATCAGACAATTCATCAGGTTATAATACACCTTTAACTCATTTTATACCTTTAAGAAAATCTACTTCCTCTGTATAAAATCGAAGAAGAGATAAAGAACCCATAATTGAAGGAATCAAAATTTCAAAAAATAATATTTCACATGGTATCTATCGACCTGTTAACATATCTTCTCAAGAAGAAGACTTTGATAAAGATTTTGATTTAACCCCATCCGAAATCGAATTCCAATTATAGTTTTTATGGAGTTAGACCCAAGAGAATTCCAAATGATAAAGGAAACTTGTAATAAATAATTTTATCTTTCTAAATATAAAAAATTCAAAAATTGATATTTTAAAACTATGAGTTCAGAAGAACTTCAAAATTATAAAAAAAATANTATAGTAGCAACTCGAAGAATATAATAGTGAAACATATAAGTTAACAGAACAACTTTGAGATACCACTATGGCTATCAACTTATTTAAATTTAAACTTAATCATAAAGATGACTATGTTAAAAATATGGAACGGATAGAATTCTCTGATATTGAAAATAAATTACAGAACTAGGATATACCCCAGTACCCCACTAAGAAAATCTATAATATTGGCACTTTGATTTTAAATCGAGTTTAACTATTAAAACGATTGAAAGGATTGTTTCTTTTGATCTGAATGCAAATATTTTATAACTATTANGAACATTTAAATGTTATAGAAATTTTCTAACATAAATGGGAAACACTTGACGGAAAAAATATAAATAGTTTTTATCCCCCAACAACTGAACCGATAAAATTACAATTAAATAACTCTGAAGAAATTTTTATAAATGCTTGTTATACAGGCAACACTGTTTCTNCTTTTGTTAATTGGTTTTTAACTTATTATGTTCCTCCTACTATTGAACATTTAAATGTTATAGAAATTTTCTAACATAAATGGGAAACACTTGATGGAAAAAATATAAATAGTTTTTATCCCCCAACAACTGAACCGATAAAATTACAATTAAATAACTCTGAAGAAATTTTTATAAATGCTTGTTATACAGGCAACATTGTTTCTATAAAACAAAATAATTACACTAATGTTTGTCTCCAAGCTATAGGTCAACATCTCACTAAAATTGAGAACTTAATAAATTCACAATAAACTTCATCCTCGCAGTCCCGTAAGGACAATGAAGTTGAACAAGTCAATATCAAACCACCAGTTGATACTTCTACCTTTAATCTTCATAATAAAGTGGAAGATGAGTTCATAAATGCACTCAAAGATAAATTAAAAGGGCTGTCTTTAAATGTCATTTCAAAAGGTGCAGAGCAATCTGAAACTGAAATTCAACAATTTANTAAACTTCATCCTCGCAGTCCCGTAAGGACAATGAAGTTGAACAAGTCAATATCAAACCACCAGTTGATACTTCTACCTTTAATCTTCATAATAAAGTGGAAGATGAGTTCATAAATGCACTCAAAGATAAATTAAAATGGCTGTCTTTAAATGTCATTTCAAAAGGTGCAGAGCAATCTGAAACTGAAATTCAACAATTTAAAGATTTTTTACACCAAATACAGTCCGAAGAAATAAATAAAATTAAATTTTCTATACCAAAATCTCAACCTCCAATATATTCACAAGCTCCTCCAATGGGGACTTATTATCAGAGAACAACACCTCAAGATATTTTATATGAAGAAAACTTTTTTATTGATCAACAAGGATATGATGTCTCTTCAATTTATGAATGAAATATTGATGGTATGTCTGAATATTTAATTCACTAAGTTTTACATAAAATTTTAATGTATGTTTCAATATGTAAAGCTAATCGAAATTCTGATCATACTACTGCTAAATTTATAACCACCGACTTCACAAGCCAACTAAGAGGATGGTGGGATAACTATTGAACTCCAGTTCAATAAAATAAAATTTTAAATGCAGTCAAGGCAACAACAGCATAAAATTTAACTATAATTACTCAAGAAGATGTTGTGTATACCTTAATACAGACTATATTAAAACATTTTGTTGGATCTATTTTTCAAAACACTGATAAAAGTAAATAACTTTTAATGAATTTAAGATGCCCCACCTTAACACATTTTAGGTGGTATAAAGATGTATTTTTGGCTAAAGTCTTGTTAAGACCAGATGCTAATAATAAATTTTGGAAAGAAAAATTTATTTCAGGCAATAAGAATTCGCTTAAAGCAAAAACATGGAGGATTTAAAATCCCTTATAAACATTATACTTATGGAGAACTAGTTTCTGAATGTATTTCAGAAGAATTAGATATCTATAATGATTTAAATCTTAAAACTCAACTTAAGAGACAAAGGTTAACTGGCAGAAAAAAACTTGGAGAAATTTGTAATCAATTTGCTTATAATCTTGACATCCCAAAAGATAAGGTTTCTAAAAAGCCTTACACTAAGCCTTATAAAAAATGTAGAAAATTCTATAAAAAGAACTATGTTAAGGAACAAGAGAATACTAACAGACTCACTAGAAGGGTCAAAGAAAAGGACAAGAAACATTTTCTTAAATGTTTTAAGTGCAGAAAGGAATGACATATTGCTTCCAAATGTTTAACTAAATAACAGGTTAACGAATTAATTAATGATGAATATCTTAAAAAAAATATTTAAAATTGTTTTAAACTCAGAAAGTGAGTTTGAGGATAATTCTGATAATTTTTCTGAAGATTATAACATTAATGAAATTAGTAATTCTTCTTCAGAAATCGAATCTTTAGGATAGAATAAAGCTTGTTCTTTACATTGTAAAGCTGAAAATGATTATTATAAAGCTATTTTAGCTATGAATTGATTAAGTATAAATACTTTGACTAAGTCACAAAATTTTATTCTTGATTTTATTGATAAAATTCAGGATCCAGAATCCAAAAGAAACGCTATTGAACAATATTTATAAATAAATCTAGAAGAAAAGATACCTAATTTGTCTCAACTATATTCATTAAAAGAAGTCCTTAATAGAAATGAAAAGGACATGAGTGATAGCCCACTCCATATAAAAGAATATTTTACAAATGTTAACTGAACGAGAAGTCTTAAAGACTCAAGATAAAGATTATAAATTTATGCATATTGATTTGGTTCAAGTTGCTTTAAAACCTTTAACTCTTCAAGGATTAAATGTCTCTTTTATGTTAGCATTACAAGATACTAGATGTCTTGATTTTAATCAGTCTTTAATGGGTGTTATGCAATCCAGCTTAAATATTGATCCAGTTTATTTTAATTGTTTTTCTAATCTTTCTGTAACTTCACCTGCATAATTACAAAAACAGTCAAGAAGTTCTAGTGATTTGGTAATAATGTCTAAAAATGAATCTGAGTTGAGATTCATTTCTGGAACTCCTTGAATATTTGCTGCAAAATAAACATCACTTTCAAATATGTTAGAAGTTGATGAGAAATTTAATTGATTTTCTTTATAAATTAATTTTTTTTTATTTGATTTATCAATTTTACTTGAGGTGGAGTTATAAACTCAAATAATATTTATTGACCATTTATGGTTGTCAAAATTCCTTTAGAATCAATTCTTTCTATGGGTAATGGTGTTCCCAAAATCACCAATTGATTTAAGTTATCAATAAGCATAAAAGTGGTAGGAATACAAATTCCTTGATTACATACAAAAATTTTAGAGAGTTTAAAATTTATATTTACTTTTGACCTATCAGCAACACTTACTGATTGAGTAGTTTTTTCAAAATATTTAGTTGGAATTAATCCTGCTTTTATACAGTTCATATCTGCTCCACTGTCAATTAGAGCAATAGTTTCAATAGTAAATTCAGAATTTATAACTAAAATAATTTTAACATACTATTTCTGATAAGTTATTTTTTTTAATACATTTATGTGTTCATTTGGTGATGTTTTATCATCATAGTTAGATGGAAGTGTTATATCATCTTGTATGTCACTTTCTCTAGATGACATTTTTTCTAAAGCTAATAGTCTAGACTTTAAGACTTTTATGTCTTCTTTGACTTCATGAATCTCTTTCTTTAAATCTTGAACCATAGTGGGTAAAACCTCTTTTATATGGAGTGGGCTATCACTCATGTCCTTTTCATTTCTATTAAGGATTTGAACCAAACCAATACGCAAATTGATTTAGGAGTTTTTAATTTTTAATTTTATTTTACTTATAAAGAGAAGGGATAGTCTAGTAAAATTAACAAAAAAATGAACTTCATAACAAATAAGTTTCATTTGCAGACTTAAGTCCAAAAAAATTCATATATATAAGGGGACTAGCCTCCAAAATTTTCAATTGTTTTTAGCATGGACACCCCTATTTGCTTAGACCACACCACAAAATCAATCAATTATGGTGAGTAGTTAGCCCATCCCAATCACCCAAATGATTTTGAACTCTGAAACAAAAACATCTTTGCTTTTCTTATAAGTTATAAACATATCTAGTACCAAGTTAGAGTGTCACAGTGCTATTATTGACAAAATACCCTAGGAGTTGTCTATTGTACCGGAAAAAAATTTGGTACCATATCGACATTTATCATTTTTGTAAGAATTTTTATTACTGTTGTTGGTGTTTCGAAATTTTTTTTTTATTACTGTTGTAGTACCAAATAGGGTGAGATTATTTCCACCTCCACAAATCTCCCTTCCAACCCTGTTAAACTCTAAATCATAAAACTATTGACTCCACTAGTAGCTAAATCTAGCACATTCTATACCTAGCCCACTAATTATTAAATTCATCTCAATCTTTTTTTTTTTTGGTTTCTTTTAATACTCTATCTCACGAGTAAATATTGAATACAACGGTGATATCATATCATCGTTGATGACAAGGTATCACAAACCAATAATAAAACTCAAAGTTAGAAAGATGAATCTCACTTGGACTTACATGGTAAAAGAGTGGGGAGTTATTTGCTTGCATGGCAGGGTAGTTATAGATTTTTGTGGGGTTTATTTACTTATTTGTTTTAGTATTATTGATTGGTGATATAATATCACATTGCCACGTGAAATCACCATTGTAGTGAATATTTTCTCCTATCTCACATAGTTTATACAAAAATATAATCAACGTGATTATTTAGTATCGATCTCTCAAGTGATACTCAAGTTGGTATTGACTGTTACCAAAAAAATAGATAAGACTTCACTCTAACCATTATATACGAATTTCTCTTAAACAAGATAGTTAAGTTTGTATATTTTTATATATGCACACACACACATAATTATACATGTATTTAACATTATATATATACAAACTTTGTGAGTATCAAAGACGTTAATTATACAGAGAACAAATATGTGGATATCATTACTATGAGGTCCTTCCTCAACGGCTACCACTTTAGCGTCTAATAGTAGTCTCACCACCCAATGAACTGGTTGTCATTGTCAATAACCACATTTCCACGATAAGTAATACAATATAAGAGATGAACCAATAATTATGGAAGATATAAATCATATAATGCATATGAGATTAGTGTTGAATATCATTTGAGAGATCTATATTAGATAATCAAGTTGAATATATTTCCGTATGGACAGTTTGAGATGGGTATAGAAAGAAACTTTAAAGGTGAAGATTGAGATAAGTTTAGTTGGATAGGAAGAGAATGTGGCTGCCTTAATTATCAAGGGGGTGGATATAGAAGAGGTGTTTTTAATAATTTTATGATTTAGAGTGTAATGGGGTGGGAATTGAGATTTGTGGGGTGGGAATGGTTTCACTCCACCAAATAAAAGTGGTAAAAATAATTACAATAACAATAATGGTAAAAATACTCACAAAAATAATAAATCACCTATAAAAATGGTAATTCTTTTTTATACCTAAAAAAGTGGTAAAAATAATTACCACAACAATGATAAAGTACTCACAAAAATAAAAAAATTATCTAAAAAAATAAAAAATCATCCACAAAAGTAATAAAAAAAAATTTATAAAAATACTCATAAAAATAATAAATTTTGAAAAAAAATTCGAGTCAAGTCAAAGACTATAATTTTTTTTACAAGGATACTTCGGGTTACACTAAATTTTAGGCTTGTAATCTTCTTTATATTTTGGAAGTGACACTAGTACTAACCATAATGAGACTTCTCATCCACCAAATCAGGGGCGAAGCTACGTTTGTCCCTTTTTGTTTTTTGTTGGGGGGAGGCCTCATTGAGTTGAAAATCCTCCACATATAAGGGTAAACCGTGAAGGTAGGATGTAATAAAAGTGAGAAGCGATGAATTTGAAAGGGGGCAAATGATACATTTTCTCCCTTATGTTTTATAAAATTTGTATAATAGCAAACATCTTTTTCAATAAGTAGTGGTCACTACCCCCATATCCAATGAAACAAAGGTACACAAAAATGTAAATTGTCCTAACCTATATTGATCAAAGACAATATTAACATTTAATGCATTGCTCGTATTTTCTAAAAATAAGTGTATAGTTGACTTTCACTATTTTGATAATTTAGTGGCACATAACCTAATAATATAATTCCATACAAATGGTAAAGTATTCTAACCCAAAAATATTTTTTATTTTTTCAATGAATCAATTCCTCAACAAGATGAAAGACAATCTTGACTATGCTTCGTAATAAAATAAGAATCAAATGCTAAGAAATTTAACCTGTAGAAAGTATAGACAATTTTGTGATTTGAAAGAATTTTATGTGCCACTTTAACATGATTGAGTTAAAATCTACAATGTTAAAGTTATTTTGTGTCTATTTTGTCCATATTTAGTTAAGGTTTAATGGTAACAATTTTATTTTTCATAATAATTTAGTCTTAAATTGTCTTTGAACTTAAAAAAAAAAAAATATTTGTATTTTACCCCATATGGAACCTTAGCTCCGCCCCTAACCTAATGTTAAGAATTCAATTCAAATTTAGAATAAGACTTTGTTTGCCAAGTTTTTAGGAGTCAATTTCCTAGTCTTTAGAAGTATCTTAGTTGAATAATCAGTTGTAACCACTTGTGTTAGTTTCTATTTTTTAGCTTCTATTATGAATTTTGTTGCTTATTTTTTGCTAAGTCAGTTCATGTACTCTACTATTTAAGTGGCTGATTGCAGTGAATAAAAATATAGAAATTTTCCATCAGTTCTTATTCTTTTATATTTGTATCAGTGGTATCAGAGTCTTAGCTCTTAGTTTACTTCCTAGTGTTTTTCTGGGTAATAGCAAATAGTCTCTCTTAATGGCAACAGAGACTTTTGTGCAACTTGCTATACCTAGATTTGATGGTCACTATGATCATTGGAGTATGCTGATGGAAAATTTCCTGAGATCCAAAGAATATTGGACTCTCGTTGAAACTAGTATTCCACATTCAGATTCCAACACTTTGACAGATGCTCAAAAGGCAAAGCTGGAAGAACTACACTTGAAGGATATGAAAGTGAAAAATTACTTATTTCAAGCAATTGATCGGACAATCCTAGAGACTACTCTCTGCAAAGATACTTCAAAACAAATTTAGGATACGATGAAACAAAAGTATCAAGGCACTGCAAAAGTGCAGCGGGCTCAACTGCAAACACTTCGTAGCCAGTTGAGACTCTTCACATGGAACCGAAGGAGTCAATTGAGGAATATTTCTACAAAACCATGTCAATTGCAAATAAGATGAGAACATGTGGAGAAACGATGGCAAAAATTACCATCAATGAAAAGATTCTTCGATCACTAATCTCAAAGTTTGAACACGTGGTCTGTTCGATTGAGGAATCATAGGATTTTGATGCTCTTTTTGTTGAAGAGTTGATGAGTTCGCTGAGGGTCCATGAGCAGCGGATTAATCAGCATGTAGCAGTGGAGCAAGCACTGCAAATTCAACACTCATCCAACCAGCAATCTTCCCAACAAAAAGGTTGCAGTCGAGAAAAGGATATAAGCAACAACAGTGAACAATCCATACATGGTAATCAAGTTCTCGACTCCAAAGGCAAAGGTAAGAGACATCAAGGTGGAGACTAGGATTCAAAAGTATTTGACAAATCCAAAGTCAAATGCTACAGATGCCACATGTATGGTCATTATCGTTCTGAATGTAGGACAAAATTTTATAAAGAAAAAGGAGGAAAAACAGAAGCAAAATCAAATTTTGTAGAAAAGGAAGATGAGATTTCTCTTCTTATGGCTTGTAATACTGCTGAAAAGACCCATGAAAGAATGTGGTACTTAGACACAGGATCTAGTAACCATATGTGTGGAAACAAGTCTATATTCTCCAAATTAGATGAGTCTTATTGTTCCTCTGTCAAATTTGGAGATTATTCTACTATATCTGTTATAAGGAAGGGAAATATTCAAACCATCTCAGATGTATTTTATGTGCCAGGTTTAAACTAATCTATTGAGTGTAGGTCAACTTCAAGAAAAGAGATATGAGATCATCATTAAGGAAGGAGCCTGTCAAATTCATGATCCCAAGAAGGGTCTGATTGCTCAAGCTAATATGACCACAAATCGGATGTTTCCTTTGTACATCCAGAACGATCTCTTCCTTGTTTCTCTGCTATGGTGAAAGATGCAGCCTGGTTATGGCATTTTTGCTATGGACACTTGAACGTCCCTGGTTTGAAGCTGCTCTATCAAAAGAATATGGTGTCGGACTTCCAAAGATCAATCATCCTTCTCAAATTTGTGAAGAGTGTGTCCTCGGCAAACAACACCGTGATCATTTCCAGAAAGGACAAGCATGGAGAGCCACAAAGGTGTCAGAGTTGGTGCATTATGATATTTTTTGGTCTATTTGATCCTCCATCCACTGGTGGTAAGAGATACTTCATTACGTTTATTAATGACTTTAGTCGAAAAACATGGATCTACTTCTTGCAGGAAAAATATGAAGCTTTCCTAGCATTGAAAAGCTTTAAAGCTCTTGTTGAGAAGGAAGCCGGGAGAGCTATTAAAATTCTTCGAACTAACCGTGGCGAAGAACACACCTCACGGGAATTTGCAAATTTCTGTGAAATGCATGGAATCAAAAGGCAGCTTACAACATCCTACACCCCATAAAAAAATGGGATTGTGGAAAGGAAAAATTGCACAATCCTAAATATGGTGTGTAGTATGCTGCTCAGAACACCTCTTTCCAAGAGGTGTTGGCCCGAGACAGTCCTATGGAGTATTCATCTCTTAAATCGNACCCCATAAAAAAATGGGATTGTGGAAAGGAAAAATTGCACAATCCTAAATATGGTGCGTAGTATGCTGCTCAGAACACCTCTTTCCAAGAGGTGTTGGCCCGAGACAGTCCTATGGAGTATTCATCTCTTAAATCGGAGTCCCACTGTTGTTGTTCAGAATAGGACGCCTGAAGAAGCATGGAGTGGCAGAAGACCGAGTGTTGATCACTTGAGAATCTTTGGGTACATTGCATATGCGCATGTTCCTGACGTGAAAATAGAAAAAGCTTGATGATAAAGGGGAGAAGTGTATTTTTCTTTAAGTCAATGAACATTCAAAGGCCTATAAGTTGTATAATCCCATCACCAAGAAAATCATCATTAGCCGGGATGTAATCTTTGATGAAGAGAAGACGTGGACAGAAGCTGATAATGGTACTGCCCAGGACATTCCTGTGAGCTTTGATGATGAGGTTGAAGAAAGAAATTCTCAACTTACAATTGATGAAGAACCACCATTGTTGTCTGATGGAGATCAGCCTGAACTTGCAACATCATCTCGTCCTCAACGGTCCAAAAGGAGACCAAATTGAATGCAAGATTTTGAGGTAAATGGGCTTGGTCAATTGGATGATCCACTTATGCATTTTTCCCTATTTGCAGATTGTGATCCGGTTTCATTTGAAGATGTTGTTAAAGAGCCAAAGTGGCAAAAAGCCCTGGATGAAGAGATGACAGCCATTGAGAAGAATAACACTTGGGAATTGACGGATCTTCCCAAAGAACAGAAGTTAATTGGTGTCAAGTGGGTCTACAAAACAAAGGTGAATGTGGAAGGAAAAGTTGATAAGTACAAAGCCTGCCTAGTTGTAAAAGGCTACAAGCAGAAATATGGCATCAACTACAAAGAAGTTTTTGCTCCAGTTTCAAGACATGATACCATTAGATTGGTACTTGCAATGGCAACACAAAACTCTTGACTCATCTTCCAGTTAGATGTAAAGTCTGCATTTTTACATGGAGATTTGCAAAAACAAGTATATGTGGATCAACCTCGAGGTTATGTGCAACATGGAAACATGCAGAAAGTCTACAAGTTAAGAAAGGCTCTATATGGACTAAAACAAGCACGTTGAGCTTGGTTCAGCCGCATCGCTGCTTATTTTTCAAGGTCAGGCTTTCACCAATGTTCATATGAGCATACTTTATTTATTAAATCTATCCTTGCTGGTTAGTTACTAATAGTATGCCTATAGGTGGATGATTTAATTTTCACTAGAAATAATAGTGCCATGTTTGATGAGTTCAAAGCATCGATTATGACTGAGTTTGATATGTCTGATCTTGGAAAAATATGTTCGAGAGGTTTTGGACAGGTTTCAAATGGCAAATTCCAATTCGGTTGGTACACTAGTTGAACTTGGCTTGAAGCTAAGCAAAGATCATGAAGGCAAGATGGTTGACAAGACTCTATACAAGCAAATTGTGGGGAGTCTTATGTATTTAACTATAACTAGGCCAGATATAATGCATGCAGTCAGTCTTATCAGTAGATGCATGGAACATCCCACAGAGTTGCATCTCCTTGCAGCCAAAAGGATCTTTCGGTACTTGCAAGTAACGAGAGACTTTGGCTTACTCTACAAGAAAGGAGAAAATTCTGGTTTATTTAGTTTCACTAACAGTGATTATGCAGGTGATAGAAAGAGCACCTCAGGATATGTTTTCATGTTGGGATCAAGTGATGTGTCTTGGTCATCAAAGAAGCAACAAATTGTCACTTTGTCCACCACCGAAGCTGAATTCGTTACAGCTGCATCATGTGCATCTCAAGCAATTTGGTTGAGAAGACTTCTTGAAGAATTACACTTTCAGGAACAAGGCTCGACTCCAATCTACCATGATAGTAGTTCAGCAATTAAACTTTCAAAAAATCCAGTTCTACATGGAAGAAGCAAGCCTATAGATGTGCGATATCACTTCTTACGCGATCTCGCAAAGGATGAAACCATTGATTTGATATTTTGCAGAAGTGAAGATCAAGTTGATGATATTCTCACTAAACCCCTCAAATTGGGCCTGTTTGTAAAGCTGAGAAGATTGCTTAGTGTTTGTTCTATGGAGAATACAGTTTGAGGGAGCTATTTCCAGAAGTTGAGAAGGACAAGTTGCCAACTCTTTCTAAACTGAATTTCAGAGAGCATTCAGTTTAAGGGAGGGTGTTAAGAATTCATTTTAATTTCAGAATAAGTCTTTGTTTGCCAAGTTTTTAGGAGTCAATTTCCTAGTCTTTAGAAGTATCTAAGTAGAATAATCAATTGTAACCACTTGTGTTAGTTTGTATTTTTTAGCTTCTACTATGAAGTCTGTTGCTTATTTTTCGCTAAGTCAGTTCATGTACTCTGCTATTTAAGTGGCTGATTGCAGTGAATAAAAATATAGAAAGTTTCCATCAGTTCTTATCCTTTTATATTTGTATCACCTAATTGATAATAATTGAATTAAACTGGTGACAGAGCTCATATGTGGTGATCTAATGATCGGATGCTCATTCGATCATCGAGTAGCCGACGCTTATTCAGCCAACATGTTCTTTGTTGTGTGGGCACAGATTGCTTGAGGAAAATCTGTATCTCACACTCCAATTTTCAGGCGCTCAATGCTTAATCCACAACACCCAGGTCAATACGACAAAGCTATTGATGATATGTACGCTTTTTGTCATCGTTGCCACCACCACCACCAAAAGATCTCAAGCCCAATGATCATCTCATTAGTCGAATCTACTATATCCCAGCCGAGGAAATCGACTGCCTCCAATCCAATGCCAGTTCCAATGGATCCAAGAGAAGCAAACTTGAGTCTTTCTCGGCCTTCCTGTGGAAGATCATGGCCGAAGGGGGCCATGATCATAGCAAGAAATGCAAAATGGGTATTGTAGTGGATGGACTCGGGAGGTTAGACAGAGCTTTGTCATTGGAGAATTATTTAGGAAACCTTGTTTCCATTCCATCTGATGAGGCAAGGGTAGGTGAGTTACGATTATGGTACCGATGAGTTACTTTTTTATGATAAACTTAAAGTTATTACCAAAATAAGGTTGGGGGTATGATTCAATTAGGTGAAGTTGCAATAAGATAGAATTGTATTTGAGATTGATTCTAACATTTAGAATCAATGCTAACTTTACAAATTAGTACTTTGTTTGCATTGAATAGTGCACGTCTTTTTTAGTTGTAACTTACTTTCAACAACTTCATATATTTCGGTAGGATAACGAACTTATTATTTTACTCGTTTCCATAGGTGAAATCAAGATGATGGCGCTCAATCAGGTTGCAGATGTTGTCCACAAATGTGTGGAAGGTGCCAAGGAGGAACATTTTCTCGGACTGATTGATTGGGTGGAGTTGCATCGACCAAAGCAAATAGTAGCAAAGGTATATTTCAAAGAGAGCAATGATGAAGCAACGGTTGTCGTGTCATCCGGACAACGCTTTATAGTGTCAGAGATGGACTTTGGAGGGGGACGACCGGATTTCGGGTCGTACTATTTCCCATGGGGTGGCCAGACTGGGTATGTGATGCCCATGCAGAGTATAAGCAGGGAAGGAGATTGGGTTGTGTTCATGCACCTCCCTGAAAAGCATTTGGATTTGGTTGAGAAGGAGGCATCTCATGTGTTTAGGCCCGTAACTCCTGCTTATCTAAAATTCAGAGATGACTACTAAAAGTGAGATGATAAATGTATGACATTTCATGCAGTTTGTCATAAATATATAGATTTCGCTTTTGTATTCTTAAATTATGTCGCATCTAAGTGATAATAAAAGAGTTCTTACCTTCTCCAATCTAAGTCTCTTCCTTTATATTTGTGTGTGTGCGTGTGTGTCCTCTCTGGTCCAACACAAACAATACAGTATGAATTGATATCCTCTAAATTCATGGGGGGTGAGGTTTACCCAACTATACATACATACATACATATATATATGTGGGTGTGTGTGTGTGTGTGTGTGGTTCATAGTAACCGTTAGCTGGCTCTCCTCAGAAAACTAAATAATATGAGTTGTTTTACAAAACCCACTTGGTCGTGAGGTGAGGGAGGGGGTGGGGGAGGGGGTGAGGAGACAAAGAAATAAGTAAAAACAAAACCATATGGATGAAGTTATTCTCGACCTATAAATCTTTATTTTTATCCCATTTGATTTCTCATTATCAAACTAAAGTTCACTCTTTTTATATTCACTTCATTAGTAACTAAGTCCACCTCATGATACATTCACCCCAGTAAGAATTAATGTTAAATGTCTTCAACTCATTTAACAAGTATATCCTCACTTATTTCCAACCATATAGAATCCTNACTCTTTTTATATTCACTTCATTAGTAACTAAGTCCACCTCATGATACATTCACCCCGGTAAGAATCAATGTTAAATGTCTTCAACTCATTTAACAAGTATATCCTCACTTATTTCCAACCATATAGAATCCTCCATCTCCAAGAATTGAGTAAACACCCGAACTCTCAATGTCCATCTCATGGGACATCAATGACATTAGCAATAAAAAGAGTTATTATATCTGGGAATTGTGTTGCATACCTCATACTATTGGAATTTCTAGTCTGATAATCTCACACACACGGAATCTATCAAAGCCCAAAAGAAACACAAGAAAGTACGACATCAAAAAAAAAAAGAAAAAGAAGTCATTGTAAGAAAAAAATAATGAAATGAGACAATTAACTTGAGTTTATAAATATACTTAGGAAACAAGAAGAAGAAGAAAAAAAAAACAAGCAAAACTGAAACNAAATGAGACAATTAACTTGAGTTTATAAATATACTTAGGAAACAAGAAGAAGAAGAAGAAAAAACAAGCAAAACTGAAATAAGAAAAAAGAAAAGAATGAAAAAATTAAAAAAAAAAAAGAGTGAAAGAAACATACCAAAACAGGAAAAAAGAAAAGAACAAAACAAGGAAGAAAAAGAAGAAAAAAAAAAGCAAATCGAAACAATAAAGCAAAAAATAAATAAATAAATAAAACAAAACAAAGATTAAAATAACAAGCAAAACTATAAGATGCAAAACCACAAGACGCGAAATCAAAAATGATAAAAACAAGTATCAACCACAAACATAAAATTGAACAAGAAAAAAAGTAAGTATAAATATAAAACCTAAACAAAATAAAAAAAAGAACAAATAATCTAAAAGTACACATATATATACACACATAAATTTTAATAAAAATTTATTAAAATTGACAGAGATATCAAAATATATTAAAACTAATAAAAATTCATACAACAAACATGAAATCAAACATAGAATTAAATTGAGAAATAATATTAATATGTATCTCACTGAAAAAAGTGTTTTTGTAAGTGCATGAGAAGAGATAAAGAATGAAACCATAATTATGACAAAATATAAAGTGAGTTTATTTATTAAATAGGTGTATGTAGCATGCAGTGAGCTTAGTTATTAATTGAAGGGTATAAAAGAGATGGACTTGATAGTTTGATAATAAAAAATTAAATGAGGTGGAAATGGAGATTACCATATTTATGTTGTCAAAAAATACCAAATTTATCTATATTGTTCAGTGATTAAAATATTTTTTATTCTTTTAGGGTTAAGCAGAATGTTTCATTTTCAAAGTTTTTTTTTCTTATTTCAACTTTTGGTTATGGATGGAAAACTATAATTTTTGAGTAAATTTCATTGACACTCTTTGGATTTAAGTTATATTTCATTGACACCCCCTCTAATTTCTGAAATATCACTGCACAACCCTGTAATTTATAGCCACGTTTCACAATTTTTTTTTTTCTTTATTCTTTCTTGAACTGTTTCACAAATTACCCCTGTCATCTAATGCATTACAGAGAAGCAAAAAAAAGGTGTAATGTGAGTTATCACATTTATCCTTGGTCATATAAAACAAGCTTAAAGTAGTAGGAAACATCCTTTTAATATTAATTTAATTAAATTAAATGCTAATTAGATTTAATAGAATGTTTCCTACAAAAAAATAGATCAAACAAAATGTTAATTTTAAAAAATAATATTAATTTGATAAAACTAAATATTAAATTTTAAAAATTGAATGTTAATTTTATAAAATTGAATGATCATTTGGTATTGATTATATGAAATTAAAAGTTAATTTAAAATTAAATCAAAAAAATGATGTTAGTTTGATAAAATTGGATGTTAAATTTATAAACTTAAATGTTAATTTGGGGTTAATTTGATGAAATGGAATATTGATTTGGTGTTAATTTTACAAAACTAAATATCAATTTGATGAGATTGAACATTAGTTTGCTAAAATGAAATAATTATTTTATAAAATTTAAGATGAATTTCACGTTAATTTGGTAAAATCTTGTATTAGTTTGTTGAAATTTAATGTTAATTTGCTAAAATTGATAGTTAATTTAGTGTTAATTAGATCAAATTGAAAATTAATTTGGTAGTTAATTTGATGAAGTTTAATGTAATTTTGATAAAATTGAATGTTAATTTAGTTTTATGAAATTGAATATTAATTTGGTATTAGTTTAATAAAATTGAATATTAGTTGGATGAATTGAATGCTAATTTAATGAAAGTGAATATTAATTTGACAAAATTTAGTGTTAATTTAATGAAATTGAATATTAATTTAGTGTTAATTTAATAAAATTAAATATTAATCAAACAAAATTAATGGTTAATTTAATTTTAATTGATTAAAATATAAATTAATTTTGTATTAATTTGAGAAAATGTAATTAAGTAAAATGAGAGTTCTGGTATAGGTAATTTAGTAAAATTATGTATTTTGTTCGGTTTGTTAACAACAAAAATTGATAGGAGTATGCAGTGATATTTCAAAAATTAGAGGGGGTGTCAATGAAATATAACTTAATTTCTAGGGGGTGTCAATAAAATTTACCCATAATTTTTTCACACCTGCCTCTATGTTAAATTGAACAACTCAAAAATATAATAAGTAATTATTTCAAAATTATTATCCACAGAATTAGTATATGGTTTTGTTATATCGTGAAAGTGATTTGCCAAAAACACTTTTAACAAAATGTTAGTGTAGAAGGAAATTATATCAGTTTAAAGAAAGTCATTTTATGTATCTCAAATACTTAAATTGTCCCCTTTTTCACTTGCCAGAATTTAATTTTCCGAACATTAAGAATATTTTCTCCAAATTAAGTAGTTCTCAACGTTTTTTTAGTGAAATTGTTGGTAGAATAAACGAACAACAAAATAAACTACTAGGGAGAATTTTACCTCAGACCTCTTCAATGAGGCAATGCAAAATATATATAGATTTCTTTTTTCTTCTTCTCTTTTTGGTGTAATAGAGATGTTTTGAATTGAATCCAAATGGTCTGGCTTCCGATAAGCCGCTTTTTAGTAGCGTATCTTTATTTTTCAACCAATAAAATTTTAACACGTTTAAAAATACTTGATTTTGTCTGTATATTATTATTTTTTTCGATCAATGATTACAAATTATTCAAATTAAAATCAACTGCTGGAGATGGATTTTGAGATGATACTAATTTGGCATCATAGCCTTACTCAAATGCAAATATGAATGTTTGCACGCTAGTGGAGAATTTTCGGCTCTTACTCCTTTTTAGATCTAAATTAAAATTTGAGTAAAAATAATGCAAAAAACTTTTCGAATCATATACCCAAAGTCATACCAATTTAAGAAAGACTTAATTTTTTTAGTCAAATTACCAATGGTCAGATGTCATTATCTTTTAAAGATTTAATAATCACATTTCACCCTCTTTAAATTTGAATTTATTCATATCAAACTTTTTCCTAAAATGTTGATACCAATTTAAATCAAAATTAGAGATACTATTAATTAAATATCAAAATTTATAGCCTAAAATTATGGGTCCATTCAATAACGATAACTCTGACAACTCAAGTTTACCTAAAGACATTAGAATCATGTTATCGTAAAATTATAATAGAAAGTTCCAAGATGGGTACCACTTTCACTTACTCATGCACAGCTGCCGAATGCTTGGCCTATTTCCATACCATTGGCTTACTCCAATTAAATATTTTGACAAAAAAGTAGAAATTTAGAAAATTGATATATACAACTGTTTCGTGCATTTGTTAAGTTCAAGCACGGACGAAATCAATCAATATTGGTGAGAAGCCCATCACTTTCACCTTAAAAAATCTGTTTTTTAAGTTTATATAACATTACTCTTTCATAAGATACAGTGACACCGGATCAACTTATACCTCCATTAAGATTCTACATAGATTGGTGTCTCTAACTTGCTTGGGGAACCCTCGTAGGTCTAATTTGCATAAATGAAATCTTACAGTTATTAGAGACGTATGGTAAACAAGTTGTTTTTAGTTGATGTTCATGTTATGTTTTATCAAATCTATGTTGAACAAGTTGTTTTTAGTTGATGTTCATGTTATGTTTTATCAAATCTTTGTTGACTTAATTTTTTTAAGGGACCAACCACACACTTATCTGCTGAACATGACGTGCCTATCATTTACTCCCAAATTTGTTAAAGCTAAATCGAAACCCACAAATCTCGTATCAATTATCAATTTTGTATAAGTTCATAATTGTATATATAATTATCATGCTCATAATCAAAGTTTTTATCTAGCTGATTCATTATAATTCAATGAAAGAGATGACTGAGCTTAGATGTGGTAGAGTGGACACAAATTGTTTGAAGAAAACCTGTATCTCACTCTTCAATTTTTTGACGCTCAAGTCAGTATGACAAGGTCATTGATGATATGTACGTTTTTCTGTCATCGCTGCCACCACCACCAAAAGATCTAGAGTCCCGTGAAGATCACCTCATTAGTCGCATCTACTACATCACATCCGAGGGAGTCGAGCGCCTCCAATCGGAGGCCAGTTCCAACGGTTGCAGGAGAAGCAAACTTGAGTCTTTCACAGCCTTTCAATGGAACATTGTGGCCAGGGGGGTGATGACCATAGCAAGAGATGAAAGATGGGCATTGTGGTGGATCAGGGATAGAACATTTTCTTGGGCTAGTCGATTGGGTCGATTTACATCAACCAAAGCAAGTCATAGTAAAGAGAGTAATATTTTACAGACCTAATGAGAGATGGATTTTAGATGGGACGACCCGATTTTGGATCGTATCATTTCCCATGGGCTGGACGGACTGGGTTTGTGTCAGTTCCTAGTATGACCAGGGAAGGATATATATTGGGTTTTGTGTACATGCACCTTCTTGAAAAGCACTTGGATTTGGTTGAGGAGGCATCCCATGTGTTTATGCCCTTATCATCTCTCTCTCTCTCTCTCTCTCTCTCTCTCACATAATGCAATCAATTCTAAACGTTAGCAGATCACCTCATTAGCAAAGTCTTTTAAGCTTCTCAGGAGCTTGGGATGATCTCCACTTCTTTTTCAGGCATTGAAACAACTGAAAATTCCTTCGGCCTTACACTTAAACTCTCAAAACAAATATACACTTAACCTTTTACAGTGTTCCAACATGTTTGGCAGCAAAGCATGTCACAGGTCCGTCGTATCATGTTCTAAGATGTCACGAAACAACAACGCATTATTATCTGACCCAAATGAGTATTAGAATCTCGCTGGGGGCTCTTCAATTCATCATAATCACTCAGACTTATGTTATTCCGTAAATCAAGTCTATTAATTTTAACATTTTCAAACAACAGATTATATCCAAGCTATCATATATATCACATGCTACATCAAAGAATCTATCTCAGTTTTGGTCTCATCATTTGTCCTATCCCCTTAAATTTTGTATCCCAGCGTTCGAAGAAATAACTAACAATGTCTCACTCTACAATAGATGCCGAATAAACTTTACAGATCACAACTTCATGATGGTCTCACTTGCTTTATCAATTCCTTCATACACCTATATCCAATCTGATATTTATTCGATGTATAACCTTAGTGATGCCAAATGACTAGTGGATTGTTACTTTGTGTGTTGTCTCATCACCAAGAGTACTTTTCAAGTCAAATTTGATCGCTCTCAATCTCAATTGACCGGCATCTTCATGATATCTTGTATAACTAGATTAGTTCATGTATATCATGAATGTATTTGTAACTCATCACGATATAAGTGCAAAATCTCTAACCTATTTATTGGGTGAGCAATTGAAATATGTCTTATTGAGTAATGATATTAGATTAGGGTCTTAGGTTCAATAAGTATTTCTCTTTCTTATCCCTTAATCCAACGTAGTATCATAGCCTTAAGGTTTAAGGTTCAAATTACAACCAGCAACACCTCTCTTACTAAACGATATAATGTAAAAGAGAGTAATATATAAATACTTAAATTCCATCATTCTCTGCCGTTCGCCTTTGGAATAGTTGGTGATTAATACATGTACCCCAGCTTGAGGGCAAGCAAAGTGCACTAGCTTATGTGTTGTTTGATAGTGTTTTTAAGTACCTTTTTAACAAGTATAGTTTGTTTTTTATTTTTAATTCTATATTTTATGATCTATATGGATTTGATCATCTCTATGATTTGATTTTTCAATAGCCAAAAACTAAAGTTTTGGGCTTGCGAGAGGCCAATGTACTAGGGCTCATACCCAAATAGGGGCTTTGATTTGAATGAATGAATGAATGAGGAACGAAAAAGTAATAATACATTTTCTTAATTGTTTACCAAAATCAAATTTTGGCTTATAAAAAGTTACTTGAAAAACGTTGCCAAACAGTACATTAAACTCCAAAATAATGTTACAATGTTCAATCTCTTCTTCAACATTCTTGTATTGTACTTACCCGGAAAAAAAATCCTAGTATGGTAATTGTAAGCCAATAGGCATTCGACACATTGGGTTTGATATAGGTGGACATAGGTGCTAGTATTATCAACCAGTGGCTTTGTAATATGATGCCCAGCATCTAGCAGACAGGAATGGAATGAAAATGTAAACTTTTCCTTTAGCAACCCCACAATGTGGAAGATGGACCCTTTTGTATGTTGCTTTGATTGAGTTACTTGAGAGAGCTTATGAAAGAGAATCTTGGAAGTTCATGTGTCAAAGCTAGATTCAATATGTACCAATTGCTAGATTGAACCTGCACTTTGGCAATCAATGCAATGCAATGTACCTTATAGCTTTGGCTTGGGTGAAACTGCATTTTGGCAAGCAGTGCATGTATATACCTTAATGTCTATGAAACTAGAAGCATCTGAACCTGCATTTTGGAAAGCACTAGTGCACCACTACTTGTCTGTACTACANCATATACTTAGTTTAAACAAATCTTATATAATAAATGGTATTAAATGAGACGTGATTGATATTAATTTCTATAACGATCGGACTATCCCTAATAGAGAGCGATTCATGCATCAGTATAGGCTTTTTTTTTAAGAGTTACNTGAACCTGCATTTTGGAAAGCACTAGTGCACCACTACTTGTCTGTACTACAAAATAATTTGTCTGTATCTTACTAGAATATCGATTTCGTCAAGGAATTAAACAAACCAAATGACGTAGCACTAACATGGTGAAAACATTTGGACTTTGAATAAGTATTATTATTTTCTTCGATCTTTGTCTAGTCAACTTACCATTGGTTCAGATAAAAATAAATAAAAAATTACACGNGGCCATATACTTAGTTTAAACAAATCTTATATAATAAATGGTATTAAATGAGACGTGATTTATATTAATTTCTATAACGATCGGACTATCCCTAATAGAGAGCGATTCATGCATCAGTATAGGCTTTTTTTTTAAGAGTTAGNATTATTATTTTCTTCGATCTTTGTCTGGTCAACTTACCATTGGTTCAGATAAAAATAAATAAAAAATTACACATGTCACATCCTCATTGAAATGATATCAAAATGTAGTTTTCCAAAATGGTAGTACTACCCCAATGGCTATGGCATCTAAAGGTGCATTTTGGCAATGGTGCATGTACCTTATGCCTATGGAAGCATCTGAACCTGCAGTTTGGAAAGCAGTGCAACTACCTTATACATATTATATGACTATAGATATATTCCTCTCTCTCCCCCCCCCCCCCCCCNAAATCAGATATAAGCCAACTCACTCTAAGAAATCCACCAAATAGATAAGGAGCAAAACTCGTCACCAACTGATAATCTACCAAAAGGGATACACTGGTTTAGCCTTAACCAATTCTGGTGTAAACCATCTATTAGTCTGGTTTCGATTTTTGGATCGATTTTAAAACAATGGGTTTGCATATCCAAATCTTGATCCAAAAAAGATATAAGTTAACTAGGATAAAATAATAATCTAATTATTACAGCATGAATAGATTATATTGAAATTGATTGTCCAATCTCATCCTATATTATACCTAAATCAATCATGTCAATACAATATATATGGTGAAAAGTAGATGATTGGCGGCCACTTCTAATCCCTAATTGGTTGAAAAACGATTCTTCGAAGAATTCGATTGGAGCCTACAGCTCTTATTATGCCATGTTCCTGTCAGCTTTTGATATTGACATTACTTTTTCTTTTTCTTTTCCTTTTTGTTGAGATTGGAAACTTATACATATCCGAATTTAGGTAGATAATTTTAATAGATAATTAAGGGTGAAGATTGAGATCTTCTCAGGCATATTGTTTTTCAATTTAAGTCAATGGTAGATTATTCACTATAATGGATGAGGGATCCATCAATAGGACTGATAATCAAACCGAGTTACTTAAATTCGAGTTTGACTCGTTTTCTAAACAAGCTTAAAATGATTGAGTTACTCGAACTTGACTCAAGGTCGGCTCATTTTCTAAACGAGTCGAGCTTAAACAATTTTTTAAGTACATGTAAAAAATCGATATTAACAGGCTCAACTCGATTATCATCCCTAAGTCCACCAGGTCCCATGTGTATTAATAGTAGATGATTTACTATGAAAATGTTCGTATTGAAATGTATATGGATAGTCCTTTACTTTAAAATGATTGGAATAAAATATGGACATAAAAATACAAAATAAAAATAATATGAGGGTCATCAAGGAATGCATTAATAATAAGTACTATTTTCTTTTGAGGCACTTTTCTTTTAATTTGTATACTCCTATACATTGAATTCCATTAAAAAAAAAAAAAGATTTCCAAATTTAAAAAAAAAAAACGAATATGTGAGTGTGTGGATAAAGTAAGAGAGACTTGAGTTACTTGGTGGTAACAGGTAAAGAGTTGTTTTTAACAAATTACTTGCATTCAAATCCAAAAATTCACGTCAAAATAATTAATTTGTTAAACCAATAGGAAATGTGTAGATGAGACAAGTGGAACTTGGAACTAGTATTATCTAACCTTTGAATTAAATAGAAATCTTGGAACTCTCACATGCACAAGGGTGGTACTAGCAGATGGGATGAGGATTTCTAAAATCTACGAACTTTGATGGGCCTAGTCCACGACCCAGGTAGTGAGTCGCCTAAATGAGATAAAATATTATTTAGTATTAAATCAAATTTTTAATATTTTATTTAATTATTTTCTATCATTACTTCTATATTAAAATTTCAACTGTTGAATATCAAAAATCTCCAGCGGCTAGTATTCTAACAGCCATATTTTTGAGTTATTATCCAATTAAATATAAAAATAATTACAGCCTATTAAACACATATTATTTGTATATATATACATATTTTCAGTATAGATGTATACAATCTGATATCAACTATCTTCGTAATATATAATTTTCTTGGCAATATTCAAAGGTATATGAAAGGTTTTTATTTCATTCGATTGCGTACATCTGAGTGAAGTAACAATCAATAGGTTGAGCTATTATATCCTAGGGATGACGCATTATTGTCTTCTGCACTGTGATTCTTTCATAAAGGTGCGCGAATTGTCTTAAGAGAGCGACCTATTCCACATCTCACCATGTCATTCACTTTATTTGCATCTAATTTTTCAACACTTTCATTCAATTTTTATTTCTTATACATATTTGACTTCTAAATTCTTTTAAACTCTTTTATTAATAGTATCTATTTTAAAATTCTTTTTGACTCATTTATTTGTAGTACACTTGCATACAATTTTCTATACCTATGTTAATTTCAATCTATATTATATTATTTATAGTCTAATAAATGTTACAGTTGATTTTGTAGTATACAATAATATCATAATATTATAATACAAACAATAGTATTACAATTTAATCAATTTTTTTTGACAAATAATGTAATAAATTTATAATATACTCAAAGTAGAGTAGAATAGATTAGTAATTATGTTTGACAATAATTAAAATAAAAATTAATAATTTATTAATCTAATTAATTACACCTATAACTTCAATTTTTATAAAAAAAAATATTATTTAAATATATTAACGTGTAACACAAATATTCAATAATAACAATCTTACAATAAATATTTATTACAAACGAAAGAGGAAATATCTATACGGTTGGACAGATGTCTAAACAAATAACATATTAGATACTCAAAGGGGTATAATAGATCAATACTGAGGTTTGACAAAAAATTAAAATTAAAATTAATTAAATTTATATCATTTATTAATCAACTTAATTAAACTTATAATTTTTTTATAAAAAAAAATTATTTAAACATATTCACATTCAACGCACGTCGTGCATTGTTAGACTATAAAAATAATCTAAATAAAATATCTTAATCCATAAAAAATAAGCACCACAAAAAATCAAGGTTTAAGTCGAAACTAAAAATAAATAAATTAATTAAATAGGTTGGACCCATTAATTTACCCCATGAAATTAAAGGTCCTAAAAGAAAAAAGAAAAAAGCTAATGCTACTCAAAAGTCATAATTTTCAAACTCCCCCCCCCCCCCCTCTCTCTCTCTCTCACACACACTTAAAATTCTAAAATATAAAACACATCTTAGTCTCATTCTCTCTCCAAACACTCTCTTGATGACACAAAGCCAGATATCGGTCTAGCTCTTGTAAAACACCGATCCTTCAAATCTCATACAAAATCCCTTCACATTCAGCTTGGCAACTGGCACACAATGGTGATAACCGAATATTGGGAACAAGTGTGATAAATTAGTGGTGTAACACTTCTAAGAATTGATTGGATCTTTGATACGTGTCTTCGGCACCGAGGACACATCTTTTGTTCTGATGAAGACACGTGTCTTCGGCACCAAAAAGCATCCTCGTGCTCCAACATGGGCATGTGTCCTCAGCGCCGAGGGTACCCTCCAATGCTCTAATATCAACACCTGTCCTCGGTGCCAAGGGTACCTCCATTGCTCTGATAAAGTCACCTCTCCTCGGCATCGAGGGCACTTACTGAACTCTAGTCTAGCCACATGCCTTTGGCTCCTGGAAAGGTCACTGACTAACAGCTAGTCAGTTTTAGAACTAGACTAGAGGTCATTGGGTTACTCTCCTAGTGAAATCAGAATGGCATAATGAACAAGAAACTCAACAAAGGGGAGTTGGACACGTGGCATAATGTACAAGATAAGGGAAAATGGACAAAAATACCCCTACTGACATACAACAATCTCAAATAAGTATTTAATGAATTCTCAACTGATGGGACATTCATAATGGCTTGGGAAGTCGAGAAGAAGNGAGTTGGACACGTGGCATAATGTACAAGATAAGGGAAAATGGACAAAAATACCCCTATTGACATACAACAATCTCAAATAAGTATTTAATGAATTCTCAACTGATGGGACATTCATAATGGCTTGGGAAGTCGAGAAGAATGAGCATTAAATGCCCCATGACCCGAGCGCTTAATACTTCTACATTGAAGAAAGAACATTAAATGCTCGGAAGCCCGAGCAATTTATAACAAGGTCTTCCCCATGAAAAATAAGAGGCACACTGTCCCATATTTGGACACTACCTACTGACTAGACCATCAATAATGATGAGTCTTTTGGAGTATAAATAGTTCCCAAAAATGTAAAGTAAAAGTACGCAAATTTACTCCTCAGGAATACAAAATAGTGCTTTCTTTTTTTCCCTTGCTCAAAGAACTAACTTGACCATAGGAAAGGATACGCCAAAAATACTCCAGCACCCTTCTAACCCTCTTTTAAGTGCCAAATATGCTGAAAAATACTTCAGCCTACTAGAATCGATCAGATAGCTTGAAGGTCAACTCATCACCACTCCTTAGGCCATCTTATGCCTTCCTTAGCTACGGGATCATCGATTCTCGAGGCAAATACGAGCTCACCAAGAGAAAGATCTGTCTTTTTCATCTATTGTGCAAAAATCACTGCGAACCATCTAGTGCCGTTTGTGAAAAATGACTAAATTTTTCGAAGAACAATGACCATGGTGAATACTCGCCAAAAGGGAAAGGTTTTTCAACAAAGGAATATCAATTTACCAGCTCCCTCTATTTCAAGAACAAAGGACTACATTGAAAGTGTCAACAAAGAACTTTTCGTTCCCTCGAGGGAACAAACCCATCAAACTAGTATGGGTATCGAGTCTGGAAAATCAACCCTCGTTGGCCCGTCAACTAGCTGACGTGATTGAGGAAAAATTCGAGAATCGGTTACGACAGTTAAAAGAGGACAACGTGAACGTCCTAAACTGGCTCGATGAGTTTGCATCCTCCGGTGGGGGATTTCGAGACTTACTGCAGTCCTGGGAACCCACCGTCAAGGAGGTGCGACCTGAGGACCTCAGAAATTGCCTGAGTTACAAAGTAGGAAGTTTCAAAGCTCCAAACACCCGAGGGCCAATGGGCAGCTCCCGGGGGTTCAGCCAAGAGGGCTAGGTCATTGGCATGGAACGACCTCCGTCGGGGACTGTTCGGGTAAGGGACCACGCCGGCCAACGCCGAGAATATGGAGAAATGCCTCCCGAGCAGAGGGAAGACCTTGGGGCACGATTAGATTCCTCGAGAAGAAATAAGGCCACACAAGAAGACGACACGAATGACGAAGCCATCCAGTCGCCTTTCCCAAGGAGTGTTGTGGAGATGGAGGTACCAAAGAAGTTTGCAATGGTTTGAAACCCTTCCACCCAACAAAATAGGGTCTTGGAAGGAGCTAATCAAGCAGTTCTTCGCCTGATTCATCATAGGGAGTAGGAGACCCAAGGACGTTGGATCACTATTAACCCTAAAGAGGAAGGAAGGAGAAACCCTCCGCTAGTATGCCACTCACTACTGGGAGGAGGTAAATGAGGTAAAGGGATGTTTTGAGGTTATAATGGCTGCCTCTTTCAGACTTGGCCTCTCACGAGACACCAATCTCTACCAGTCCTTAACCAAGGAAACGCAAATATGGGAGAATTGATGGACCGAATCAATAAATATTCCTGAATAGAGAATGAAATGGTAAAGGGCAAGGGGAGGAATCTCACCTCGAAGAAAAGGGAAAAGGAGAAAGAGGGAGCCCCTTCCCAGAAAGGGTTAATGCCTCCGTCAAGAAGTTCCTTCAAAAGGGTCCACACTATGTTCAAGAAGCCTATTTATAAACTGCTCCACAAGATCAAGAACGAACCCTTCTTCAAATGGTCGCCCAAGATGCAGGGTGATCCGTCCACCCAAAACCAGAAGGTGAAATGTTCAAATTGCCAGGACTTTGGACACCTCAAGGAAGATTGCAGAGTCTATAAGTCTTTCCTGAAAAAACTGGTGCAAGGACACCTAAAGGAATACATTGAAAAAGCAANCAGGACTTTGGACACCTCAAGGAAGATTGCAGAGTCTATAAGTCTTTCCTGAAAAAAACTGGTGCAAGGACACCTGAAGGAATACATTGAAAAAGCAGCGCCAAATGAGGCCCATGGCACCAACAACCAAACAACTATCCGAGGCAATGTAATTGACGTTATCCACATCTTCCCACTGGAGCGTCCGACNAAAGGAATACATTGAAAAAGCAACGCCAAATGAGGCCCATGGCACCAACAACCAAACAACTATCCGAGGCAATGTAATTGACGTTATCCACATCTTCCCACTGGAGCGTCCGACATCCAAAACCCTCAGATCTGATTTTAAGAGAGTATCTTTCACTAGGAAGATGGATGAGAGAGATAGGGCCCAGCCGGACAAGAGGCCCCAGACAAGTGAGGAAGACATCACTTTTTCTAATGCCGACCTAGCAGGCGAGGGCCCTCCCCACGAAGACGCCTTAATCTTGACTTTGAAGATCGACAACTTTGTCGTCAAAAGGCTCCAAAAGTTCTTCTGAGGTAATGTACTTCGAAGTCTTGAAACGAATGGGGATTGGTTCTCAAGATCTTACCAAAGTCAGTAAGCCCCTCGTTGGATTTAACGACTCATATGTCTTGCCTTTAGGCAAGATCACGCTGCCAGTGACCACCGAACCCATTACAACCAACACAAAGTTTGTAGTGATCGATTTTGATTCACCTTACAATATAATCATGGGGCGGGCCTAGTTACATACACTGGGGCAGTACATTCCACCCGTCATCAGAAATTGAAGTTCCCCATCCCTGAGGGAGTGAAGGAGATCTACGGGGACTAGGCATTTACCAAAAATTGTTTTTATTCAGTAGTAAGGGCAGGGGTCGCTTCCAAGGAAAAGAAGTGAGCCCCAAAAGAGGTCCTAAATAAATACCAATTATAGTCCGGGTGGCTTAGAGTCGATGAGCCGAGAATTGATCAAGCGGATCGCTCAGTGGATGATCTCTGAAAGGTACTCCTGGTGGAGGGAGACAAAGAAAAATACTTCTTGGTCGACTTTGACATGTCCCCGGTCAAGCAAGAGGAGATAGCCAATTTTTTAAGGAGGAATGTAGATGTATTTGCATGGGATGCCATAGAAATAAAGGGGATAAACCCCGATGTTATAACTCATAAGCTTTATGTTAACCCCGCTCATAAGCTGGTGAATCCAAAGCCTAGGTGTATAGCACCGCATCATGCCCAGGTGGTAAATGAAGAGGTTGAGAGGCTCCTAGAGCCCAACACCATCCAGGAGGTTCAGTTCCCCGAATGGCTACCAAACACGATTTGTGCAAAGAAAAAGGGGGATATGGCGCATTTGCATAGACTTCACTAACCTAAACAAGACTTGTCCCAAAGATAACTTTCCCCTTCCTAAAGTGGGTCAACTGTTGGATGCCATGGTTGGGCACCAACGCATGGCCTTCCTGGACACCAGGGCTGGCTTCCATCAGATTTCCCTCCATCCATCTAACCAAGAAAAGACTGCTTTCATCACTCCAAGAGGGGTATGTTGCTATACAATCATGCCTTTTGGCCTAAAGAACACGGGGGCCATGTATCAAAGGCTCATGAACCGAATGTTCAAGCGAAAGATAGGGAACAACATAGAAGTATACATAGATGACATGCTGGTCAAAAGTAGGAAGAAGGATGATCACCTTACAGACCTGGAAAACACCTTCTCCCATCCTCTGAGAGTATGAACTATAGCTAAATGTAGCTAAGTGTGTCTTTGGAGTTGGTTCCAGGAAGTTCCTTGGATACTTGGTGAGCTGATGCAGAGTCGAGGCAAACTTGGAATAGATACAAGCCATCATGAATGTAAGAAGCCTCCGGACAATCTGGGAAGTCCAAAAACTCATAGGAATGTTAGTTGTGCTGAATCGTTTCATTTCCCAATCATCAGAGAAATACAGGCCCTTTTTTTAGGCTATTAAGAGATCTAGGAAGGATGCTTGGAGTCATGAACGTGAAGAGGGCTCTTGGAGGAATCAAGGAATACCTCAGGGTCCTCCCAACCCTTTCTGTCCTGGCGGAGGAGGAAATGTTGTTCCTTTACTTAGTTGTGTCAGAGTTTGCTATCAGTGGTGTACTAGTACACAAGCACGAGCGCAAATAGAAGCTAATATACTACGTAAATAAAGCTCTACTAGATGCAAAAATGAGGTACTTACCCCTAGAGAAATTAGCCTTGGCCCTGATTATGACCGCAAGAAAGCTAAGACATTACTTTCAAGCACACCCGATCACCGTCCTGACAAATCAACCCTTGAAAGCAATTTTGAGGAGGGCAGATCTCTCCAGAAGAATAGTCAAATGGGCGGTGGAGATAGGGGAACATGAAATGCACTTCAAACCTCGCGCTGCCATAAAGGGTACAGTTATTGGCAGATTTATAGCAAAATTTTCCAAGGATCCTCCTCTCCTTGAGGAGCAGCCTGTCACCAGGAAGGAACCCTCAGTGGTCAGTCAGAAACCCTTATGGCACCTCTGCGTGAACGGATCCTCCAACAACAGGGGTTCCAGAATTGAGGTGTTGCTAGTCTCCCCGGAAGGAGTAGTCATGAAACAAGTCGTCCAACTAGGCTTCAAAGCATCCAATAATGAAGCAGAGTGCAAAACCCTTATTTTCGGACTCAAACTTGCTGGTGTAGTAAGAGCTACAGAGCGACCGCCCACTGCGATTCTATGTTAGTGGTCAATCAAATTAATTGAGAGTTTGAAACTCGAGACTCCAGGATGAAGGCTTGCCACCATGAAGTAATGACTTTACTCCACAAGTTCAAAAAAGTTGAAGTCAAGTAAGTTTCTCGAGAAAAGAATGTGCACGCTGACGCCTTGGCATTAGGGGTGTCCATGGGCTGGGTTATCCACAGGTCCCGTTATCCGGCCCGAAAAAAATATGTCCGAAGCCCGATAGTTGGCCCGCCCAAGCCCGAGCCCAATATCTTTAAAAAGAGGGCTTGGGTTTGCCCCAAAACCATTATCCGGCCCGAAGCCCGACCCAAGAGCTTGCTCGTCAAGCCCGCCTGCAAACCCAGCGCAACCTACCCTTCCTTTGAAAAAAAATTATACTTTTAGACCATTAAATTTAAAATTTTGAAATAAGTCTCTCAATATCGAAATTTGAAATTTCAAAAATTTAGATATTATAAATAATGTATTTTTATTTCATGCATTAAGCATATAAGTTTTAAATAGTAGAGTAATACATATGACAAATAAGTTAGTAGGTGTCGGCTCGCCTAACAAGTCTGCCCCCAATAGGCTCACGGGTTGGGCTGCCGGTAGCCTACCCCTACCCGAAGTCCGGTCTGGCCCGCCCGATAACTCACTTGGGTAAGGGCTTGGGCTTACACTACCTAGGCCTAGCCCGAATAAATTTCACCGGCCTAGCTCGGCCCCACCCATGGACACCCCTACTTGGCATGTCTAGCCTCAGCGCTGGACTCCACCACGACACGAAGAATCATCGTGGAATACCTTCCCAACTACAGCATAGATGCAGCCCCTAGAGTGACCGCTATCCAGGAAGAAGAGAGGTCCCCTAGCTGGATTGATCCACAACTCAAGGTCTTCCTCTCCAAAAAGCTCCCCGAATGCCCCAAAGAGGCTTGGAAGATAAAATTGAGGGCTTCAAGGTTCTGCGTCTCCCCGGATCAGAAGTTGTATCGAAACTTGTTCTTCGGACCGTACCTACTTTATGTCTACAAAGATAAAATAGAACCTCTTCTATACGAAGTACATGAAGACATATGTAGAGGGCACTCAAGAGGACGATCCATGACCCATCGTATCATATCCCAAGGGTGCTGGTGGCCACGAATGCAAAGGGACGCGCAGGCATACGTCCGAAGATGCAATCAATGTCAAAGGTTCACCCCAGTCATTAGGCAACCAGCCGGTGACTTACATCCACTAACTAGTCATTGGTCATTTGCTCAATGAGAACTCTACTTAGTTGGGCCCCTTCCAATGGCTCTTAGAGACAAGAGGTTCTTGATTATAGGAACCGATTATTTCACAAAGTGGGTTGAGGTGGAGCCTTTGACCCATATCAAGGATATGGACACCAAGAAGCTTGTCATGGATGTTGGAGTCATTAACCTGGATCAGCTTTTTATTTCGATCCCAGGCCCGGGAGCGCCACTCCTGTACAATGGATGTTGGTGCAGGAGGAGGAAGAAAAGTTTGCTACTATTGCTATTGTTATTGCTATTGTTGAGATTACGGGGTTCTACCTCGGTCCATCCCATCTTGCCTATGTTTTATCCTCCTCTCTTCCTCGGGTTGAGGGTCCTTGTTATGAACCTAGCCCCGGTCAATCGGTCTCGGCCGCACCAGGGGAAAGGGATAAGCATTGACAGTTCTTCTTGGAGGGGGTAGAGGGGTATCGTTGGAGGATCCCCTGCCCCTCTCGGCAGCCAAGGCGGCCCTCTGATTCAAGAAGCCAAGGTTACTGCGAGGCCCGCGAGACATTGCCACTTTAAGTGAGTCCTCCTCGTCCAGCCTCTGAAGGATGTTGAAGTCTGGCCAAGTCTCCCTCCTGACGTTCTAGTCTGGGGGTGAATTTTAGTAAAGAGACATCTAACTTCCGTCACCTCTTCAATACCTTCCTCGGTAACTCCCTCTAGTTCAGCCTCAGTGGCCCTGTCTAGTCCTCCTCTAAGTTCAACTGGGAGAGTTCGGACCACCCTGACGGATCGAAGGGTTAGGGAGTCTAGGAGTACTTCTNATGTAGAGGGCACTCAAGAGGACGATCCATGACCCATCGTATCATATCCCAAGGGTGATGGTGGCCACGAATGCAAAGGGACGCGCAGGCATACGTCCGAAGATGCAATCAATGTCAAAGGTTCACCCCAGTTATTAGGCAACCAGCCGGTGACTTACATCCACTAACTAGTCATTGGTCATTTGCTCAATGAGAACTCTACTTAGTTGGGCCCCTTCCAATGGCTCTTAGAGACAAGAGGTTCTTGATTATAGGAACCGATTATTTCACAAAGTGGGTTGAGGTGGAGCCTTTGACCCATATCAAGGATATGGACACCAAGAAGCTTGTCATGGATGTTGGAGTCATTAACCTGGATCAGCTTTTTATTTCGATCCCAGGCCCGGGAGCGCCACTCCTGTACAATGGATGTTGGTGCAGGAGGAGGAAGAAAAGTTTGCTACTATTGCTATTGTTATTGCTATTGTTGAGATTACGGGGTTCTACCTCGGTCCATCCCATCTTGCCTATGTTTTATCCTCCTCTCTTCCTCGGGTTGAGGGTCCTTGTTATGAACCTAGCCCCGGTCAATCGGTCTCGGCCGCACCAGGGGAAAGGGATAAGCATTGACAGTTCTTCTTGGAGGGGGTAGAGGGGTATCGTTGGAGGATCCCCTGCCCCTCTCGGCAGCCAAGGCGGCCCTCTGATTCAAGAAGCCAAGGTTACTGCGAGGCCCGCGAGACATTGCCACTTTAAGTGAGTCCTCCTCGTCCAGCCTCTGAAGGATGTTGAAGTCTGGCCAAGTCTCCCTCCTGACGTTCTAGTCTGGGGGTGAATTTTAGTAAAGAGACATCTAACTTCCGTCACCTCTTCAATACCTTCCTCGGTAACTCCCTCTAGTTCAGCCTCAGTGGCCCTGTCTAGTCCTCCTCTAAGTTCAACTGGGAGAGTTCGGACCACCCTGACGGATCGAAGGGTTAGGGAGTCTAGGAGTACTTCTTGTACCTCAGGGTGTATTCTAAGAGCACGTGAGCTACTCGACCAAATCCATCACCAATGTATCCCCAGACAGTGACTAAGTCGTCAAAATTCAACAAATGCTGAGGAGGAGAGTAGCTTCGCGGTTAGAAACGTCTACACAAAAGAGGAAAAGCATTAGTGCTTGTGCAAATTATATTCAAAACGCTAAGGAAGCCGAGAAAAGAGGGAGAAGTCGACGTAGAGGGAGAAGTCGACGTACTTGTTGTTCGCCACTCCTTCGGGAAAGACAAGTCGTCATACTCGGGGCTAACCCCCTACTCCCAGGCACCGCTAAAAATCAGCAGGTTATCCTTGTACCCCTTGTCGAAATTTAGGAGGTGCGGTACAAGGTACATGGAAGAATCCCGGGCTTTGAGATTGAAGTTTTGCTAGAGCATCACCCTCAGCCGGGAGTAATAGAAAAGGATGTCTTTGACACCAAGGTTTACCCCGAGGCGTTTGTTGAGCTCGACCACCCCTATTACTATTCTAAAAATATTAAGGCAATACTACCCCAAGAAAAGATGAAACCGGGACAGGAACTGAGGAGCAGTGGAGGAAGGGGGAATCTAACCCCATCTTCCATGATGCACCAATGTTGAAATGATGACGTCCTGGGTCAAACTCATTCATGTCGACGCTGTGAGGGATGTCATAAAGAGCTCTAAAATTGGTAATTTGTTGGGCACCCTTGACGGTGTATTTCCTCGGCCTAGAGGTCCCAGCCTCTTAGACTTCTGCGACTAGGCGACGACTCCTCGACATCTTTTACAAAAGGAAAAAGAAAATTCTTATGGAAGGAATTCTAAGGGACACTACAAAGGGTAAAATGACGAAAGGTGAATGATAAGGGCACTATTCGGTGTTCTTAGAACCAAGAAAATGAAGTCTGAAAAGCAATGAATCACGAAAAAAATAGAAAGAGAAGAAAAGTTAAAAGGGAAGAATAAAGAGGGAAAGAGAGCAAATACTCACTTGAATAAGAGAGGAGGGATTGACTGGAGGCTTGGAGGCTTTTCTCCTTCTACGAAGAATAGAAAAGACAATTCATGCAAGCAACCGAAGGCTTCATTGAGTTCTTCGGCGAAGGTCTCTGCAAAAGGCCAAAAATTCGAAAGTGAAGTAAGGGGGGTAGGGCTCTATTTATATAGAGTCTGTCCCCATCATTGCGCACGAGACACAAGGACAGGCACATTCAATGTGCATGACCTCCAAAAGGCGGGATTGGGGCTGGGCAATGATGAGGTTGGGGACAGGTTATGGGACACTTCTGAGAATTGATTGGATCTCTAACATGTGTCCTCGGCACCGAGAACACATCTTTTATTCTGATGAAGACACGTGTCCTCGACACCAAAAGGCATCCTAATGCTCCAACATAGGCACGTGTCCTCAGCGCCAAGGATACCTCCAGTGCTCTAATTTTGACACCTATCCTCGATACCGAGGGTACCTCTGTTGCTCTGATGAAGCCACGTATCCTCAACACCGAGGGCATTTACTGAACTCTAGTTTCGCCACGTGTCTTCGGCTCCTGGAGAGGTCACTGACTAACAGCTAGTCAATTTCAGAAGTAGACTAAGGGTCATTGGCTCACTCTCCCAATGAAATCCGAATGGCAGAATAAACAAGACACTCAACCAAAGAGAGTTGGACACGTAGCATAAGGTACAAGATGAGGGGTAAATGGACAAAAATACACCAGCTGACATACGACAGTCTCAAGTAAGCATTTAATAAATCCTCAACTGATGGGACATCCATAATGGCTTGGGAAGCCGAGAAGAAGGAGCATTAAATGCCCCATGACCCGAGCGTTTAATACCTCTACGTTGAAGAAAGAACATTAAATGCTCAGGAGCCCAAACAATTAATAACGGGGTCTTCCCTATGCAAAATAGGAGGCGCACTGCTCCATGTCTGGACATTACCTACCGTCTAAACCACCAGTAATGATGAGTCTTTGAGGGTATAAATAGTTCCCAAAAATGTAAAGCAAAGGTATGCAAATTTACTCCTCAGGAATACAAAACAGTGTTTTTTTCTTCCCCTCTCTCAAAGAACTGACTTTACTATCGAAAGGGATACGCTAGAAACAATCCGGCACCCTTCTAACCCTTCTTTTGAGTGCCAAGATAAGCCGAAAAACACTCCAGCCTGCTAGAATCGATTGGACAGCTTAAAGGCCAACTCATTACCACTCCTTATGTCATCTTTTGCCTTCTCTAGCCGAGGCATCGTCAAGGCAAATACGAGCTCACCAAATGAAAGATCTAACTTTTTCATCTATTGTGCAAAAATCACCGCATACAATTAGGTTACATTATTCTACACCTTTAGGGTTTTTTATTTTTTATAATTTCAAGCTTATGTTATATTTTTAAAAGATTGTTTTTTATATTTCTTATTACTTTGTTGATGATACATTTATCACATGTCAACAAGAAAATTGCTATCCGGATATAAAAATTTCACTTTAAATCTTAAAATGTCTGGAACTGCCCCTGTCCTTCCTCTTGACCACCGGAAAACATCATACCCTAATGTTGGATGTTGAACCATACTACATTCCCTTTTTTTTTTGTTTTTTTTTTTTGGGCGGGGGGAATGAGTTGTGGCAGGTCGTAATCATTGCTTCTAATATAAAACCTCAACCCTANCTCCGGCGCCCTTCTAACTTGTTCTCTTTTGTCCCAGGAAATACCTTTCGCACGTACTGGATCGTTCCTCCTTTCCCAGGATCTCCCTGTGCCGTTTCCGGTTGCCACCGTACCTGNTTGTTCATTCTACTGGCATACTGCCTAATAACAACCTTGCCGTTGCTTATGATATTCTACTTCTTCTATGTGAAGAATTGGATAAAGATGACCAATTTTGTATCTACGTGACAATGATGGACGGACGCAACAATTAGCACTGTCAAGAGATTAGATTTCTAATGAATCTTATAATATTCCAATTTAGAAAATTCCATTACCACTCAATATGGTATAGTAATACACCAATACAAACTATTTATAACCATCTTGAATCTTAGTAGACCTAATTGTNCAGGGGAGAGATCTGTTCCCAATATTTTATATATCGTGCAGGATCAAGCCCGCACACAAACTATTTATAACCATCTTGAATCTTAGTAGACCTAATTGAGGGNTATGATGAAGACACGTGTCCTCGGGGGTTTCTAGAACAATGTTGCTCGGGTTCAAGCACCATCGGCAAAAGCGTCCTCTCCCCCGAGGTACCACTCATATAGGATCATATATTCGGTACATTATACAATGACATGTGCNGTGGGAGAAGTGGGGTGTCTTCCAAAATCGATGGAGGAGGAATGGCTCACATTTAGCTACGATTACCTGGATTTTAATGTCAATACGCTACTGAAATTAATTCTACATACCCGCACGGATGGTCCAATAGAGAATTGAACTCTAATGCACATTATAACCTCAAACGTACACCTTAAATTCGCCGCTTGTTGATAACTTTTGAATTTTATTTGTACATATAATTTAATTATAATTATAAATTTTTAATATTTGATATAAAGAGATAAATCTAATGTGCCGATCTAATTCATTGTCGTGGGAAAAAAATGAAAAAAAATGTAAATTCCAATTTAAAATTTTAGTTTGCCTTCCAAATGATTAATTTTTTCATATTACCCCTCAAAAAAATAAAAACGTTGTAATATGATTCATTGTCTTATTTTTTGTTTGGTCATCCGTTTATTTTGCATCAAATCAACTAATCAGAAAATCAAACATGTTTTTTTTTTTGCATGGGCACAAATTGATTGAGGAAAACCTATATCTCACTCTTCAATTTTGAGGCACTCACAGCTCAACTCTTGACGCCTATATCAATATGACGAGGCTTTTTTTTTTTTTTTGGTCTTTGCTACCACCACCACCACCAAATTGGGTTTTGTGTACATACACCTTCTTGAAAAGTACTTGGATTTGGTTGAGGAGGCATCCCATGTGTTTAGGCCCTTATCATCTCTCTCTCTCTCTCTCTCTCTCTCTCTCTCTCTCTCTCACACACACACACACACA
>CAUOFW020005636.1:21834-52607 GCA_963454935.2 Ilex paraguariensis | reverse complement strand
TCTCTCTCTCTCTCTCTCTCTCTCTCTCTCTCTCTCTCTCTCTCTCTCTCTCTCTCTCTCACACACACACACAAAAAACAAGTATACACTTAATTACACCTTTTACATTGTTTCGATATATTTGGCTACAAAGCATGTCATATGTCCCTCATATCATGTTATAAGATATCACAAAACGATAACACATCATTATCTGACTTAAATGAGTATTAAAATTTCGTTGGGACTCCTCCATTTATCATAATCACTTGAATTTATGTTATTTCGTGCATCAAGTCTGTCAATTTCAACGTTCTTAAACAGCAGATCATCTCCAAGGTATAAAATGTATCATACGCTACATCAAAGAATCTCTCTCGATTTTGGCCTCGTCATTTGTGCTAGACAAGTGTCAAACTTGCAAATTACATTTTAAAATGTGAGCTATCTCCATAATCTATTGCATTGGACAACCACCATACCTTTGTTTTAACAGTTATTCGGATCGGAGCCTTCGGGCATGTCTTGAGTTATTTCGAATTATCCAAAATTTCTAATCAACGAAACAGTCTTACTGACAAAAATAAAATAAAATTAGGTTTTAAGTTGAATGGAATATATCCATCCTTGGACTTGTTCAAATGCGTGTGTTTCCTTAATCTAACTACTCGTCTCTTCCAGAGTAATGCTATTGACTGGTACCAACAAAAATTGACTAAACTTATTGATTTAATGATGTGAGTAGGTCTATCAACGGACCAAGTTTAGATTGGATTCTCAGTGATTCGAATCTAAATCCGAATTCATTTTTGAAACTCTGATATGATAATCTAACGAATTTTATCTTTGGTTTCCATATCAAAATCCGTTAACAATCTGATCCAATCCGATTCGAATAACTTAATTAACTAAATTTATTTAAATAATCACTTAATTTTTTAAATATTTATATAAAAAAATATAAATATTTTGAATCGAATCATATATAGGTATATCTAAATTCAAATTCGTGAAATATAAAATATCAGATTAATATTCGAGTTCAAATTATCGGTAAAAAAATATTAATCTAAATCTGGCTAATCGAATTCAGATAAGAATTTGATCCATTGACAAGCCTATATGTTAAAATAACATGGTGTAGTAGTAGTGTTGTGATTGTAACCCTTGGACTTCTTCATTGAAACTCTATCAGTTGATACATCATTATATCAACAAATTAGGTCAATTTTCTAGATCNTGTAACCCTTGGACTTCTTCATTGAAACTCTATCAGTTGATACATCATTATATCAACTAGGTCAATTTTCTAGATTCCTATAACATTACCCTTCCATTTTTAGAAAGATGCATATTTTGATCCCAAGAGACCTTATCCTATGGAACTCTATGTCATTTGAGCAGGTTAGGTAATTCGAGCGACCATCTGGAAACTCGTTATAAAATTCATATAAACTTAGTAAGTTTAGCTGGTAAATAGATAAGACCCGTTAGATTAATTAAATAAATGGGTTAACACAAAATGAACTAAATACAACAACAAAATAATAATAATAATAGTCTAAACAACACTAGCTGTGAGGTGCATGCAAAGGAGTGTAGTATGAATTCATTCCACAACCTCTGCTGCTAGTGGATATTGCCGATGAGGAGAATAGATGTCCAGACTTTGTGGGAGAATTCACATTCAAAGAAGAGGTGGTGGTGAGATTCTGTAGCCCGCATGCATAAGATGCATTCAGCGCCATTACTGGTTAGTGTATGCCAAGATTCTATCCTTTGTGCTCAACATATTTTTGACAGCAAGTCAAAGGATGAAAGCCATTCTAGGTATGTTTTGCCCAAACCAGATGAGTTTATGCCATCTGAATGCAGAACCCGTAACCCTGATATGTGCCCAAGTGGAACTTACTGAGTACTTTCCTGAAGGACTTGGAATCCATTTTACCGAGTCTGCTCTGCTCTGACCTGGTGAGTAGTTTGGCATTGAGTTGGCAATTGCTTGCAAATGTTCTGAGTCAGCATCAGGCCAGCTCCATTGGTTGCTAGTCACAATCGTACTAACCATGGCTTCCATAGTTCCTTAGGAATTCAAGTGACTTGGATTACCCTTTGTTCATTGGTTTGCAAGAGGGGATCTAAGGGGTGCCAGTTGTTATACCATAGACTAGTATTCTGATCATCTCCAATGATGGTCCCAGTATTATGATCATCTCCAATGATGTGGACCATTAGAGACTTGAAAACTTCTTTGAGATTCAGAGACACCTCCAATTCCATGAGCAGGATTAAGTAGGTTTTGCTTCCCATAGAGATTTACTGCTCATATGGTATGAGTGGATCCACTACACAGATTAAAACTTAGCAACACAGGGAGATAAAAATATTATGTATGATTCCATTAAATTTTAACACAACATAACTTTGATACACTGCCAAGTCAGCGCAACCATTCTTAACTCTAGTTTGAGGCTAGCCTGATGATGTGTATTTCGAACATATTAGGCTTTAACTACCCTGTGAATCCGAGTTATATAAATCTGCCCACAAGTTCATCATCTTGCACCTTGACCACTGTCATCTCTCCCTCTCTCTAAAAGTAAGATGGGTCCTTGTGGATTTTCTATGATCATAAAGAAGAGAGAGGTGGTGGCAGCTGTGCTGTCAACGCTGGAGCATTGGTTACCAATGTCAAACCTGGATTTGCTTCTACCACCCTTGGACGTGGAAGTTTTCTTCTGCTACAAGAAAAAGAACTGACCAAGAACAGTTCGAAAACATGGTGAACGCTATCAAGAAAGCCTTGTCTCAAGCCCTAGTCTCCTTCTATGCATTAGCCGGAGAAGTAGTCTAGAACCGCCTCGGCGAGCCTGAGCTGCTCTGCAACAACCGGGGAGTTGCAAATGTAGAGGTAACTCGAGGCCCTACACTTGTTAGGGGCTCCAGATGATAGAACTCGACCTTGACCTCTATCACCCTGATGACTCCGTTGATGGGAAATTGGTCCCCATTAAGAAGCAAGGTGTGCTTGCCGTTCAGGTGAGTTTTTTTTTTTTTTTTCATATAATCATTTCGGTAAATTGACATAATTAATAATCGAGTTGTGTTTTGGTTGATCAAACAAGCCTTTCTTCGAGTCCTCTTCAACTATTCCTACAATCCTAAACCAAGAAACGCGAAAAAAAAATGAAAAACATCTCTGCTTTCTTCAGATTTTATCAGTTAAACTTCTCTGTCATGTTGAAAATTGGATTATTTATGTTTAGCAATTACTAGGATGGTCTATTATTCTATTCATCGTATTGTTTTTGAACTCGATGACTAGTCATCATAACCTTACTAATTTCGAGTCAGTGACACTTTGCCGTGTAGAAAATGAATACTATTGTTACAACAAAAATGAGACGCGTGTGCGTACTGCAACCATTATTGTTTCTATGCTGGAATGCAAAGGAGAAAGGCCAAAAACCCTTCGACAGCATGCTTGATTCATCATTGATTTTGCACAAATACAAATAAAAAAATGATCATCTCGAGAGATTTTAGTCATCTTCATATACCGTAGAACATTGCTGCCGATTCGATAATAGTAATAATAACTCAAATGACTCGTCGAATCGCATGACTCGACTGAACCATATATATCCCTCAACCGATATCTTGCACATGGTGGCAAATGACTCATGCACAGCCATCGAATTTTCCTGCTAACTTCTGAACTTCAATACCATTTGCTCATTAATTAGGGGTGTCCCGGGCCGGCCCGTGAAATATTTTTTAGGTTGGATATGGGTAAAGTAAGTCTAAGTCTTTATTCGGGTGGGTAGAGCTGGATTTCGGATAGAAATAAGTTATTCGTAGTCCACTCACTAAGCAGGTCTGCGGACGACCTGCAAACGGGTCTACTAGACGGATTTTTTATATATAATTTTATTTATATATAATGAATATTTTTGTCAATTTTATTTTTAAATTAAAAGTAAAGTCGAAATGGACAAAGAATAAATAATAAATAATTTTATTTATACATAGGGGAGGAATTGCATCACAATAGCTAATTAGGTTGACACTTATCCACCTACCTATCATTTGCACAACTCTACCATTTAAAGCATGTATGTTTAATATATGTAAAAGAAAAAGATACATTATTTATAAGGAAAAATTTCAGTCACACTCCCTCTAGATCATCATATATTTACGAACACTCCATTTATTATCCAAAACATCACTGACACATCTTCTAATTTCTATTTAAACATCACTAACACCCCCGGCCATTAAACTCATTTCTGATAAAAAAAAAATTGATCTAAAATACTAAAATTGCCCCTACATAAACCCCAAATATTTTTTTACTTAAAATTCGAGTCAATTAAAATTTATTTTTTTACATATTAAAATTTGAGTTGATTAATTTTTTCGATATATTAAAATTTGATTTAAGCTGATTAAATTTTATTTTTTTTACGTATTAAAATTCGAGCATATTAAAATTTCTTTTTTTACATATTAAAATTCAAATCAATTTGATCTCAACCTGAGTTGTTAGCGCCGATTAAAATTCGATTAAAGTCGATTAAAATTTATATTTTTTTTCTTGTTAAAATCTATGCCAATTAAAATTTGATTCAAATTGATTAAAATTTATTTTTTATGTATTAAAATTTCAGTTGATTAAAATTTAGATTTTTTTGTGTTTCAAAATTCAGGTCAACTAAAATTCAAAACGAATAGATTAAATTTGATTCGAGCTTATGAAAAATGAATTTTATTCAACTCAAATCAAATTTTGTTCGACCTGAATTTATACATAAAAAAATTTATAAAATAGATGGGGTCTCATTGAAGATATATCTATCTTGAAAAGAATAGATGATATTTTTTCTAAAATATATCATGAGCAATTTAATAAAATGGTATTTTAGTTAAGGTCTTTAATCTGACAAAGAGTGTCAGTAAAGATTCAGAAACTAGAGTGAGTGTCTTTCAAGATATGATAAACTTGAAGGGGTGTGACCGAAATTTTTCCTATTTATAATATCTAAATTTCTAAACTTCGAATTTTGGCATGGAGCGACTTATTTCCATGTTTTGATTGGGTTGGGCAGGCGGGCCCATTGGGCTGGATTTTAACTAGCTTTTTTTTTTTTTGGGGGGGGGGGGGCGTTTATTAAGCCAAATTTCGGGCTGGATAATGAGTTTGAGGTAGACTTAAGTCTTCTCTTGAAAGATATTGGATTCGAACTCAAACAAACAAACTATCAGACGTATCAAATTTTAGGCTTATTTTTTTGTGAAAATTGAGGTTAAGTCCTCCTCAATGGACTTATAATAAATTTAGTCCGTCAAGAAAACTTATTTTGGGATAAGTCTATTTTTAATTTTACTAATAAGTAGTTAAATCCACTATTTTTTTAAATTTCAAAATAATCTTCTTTGAAAGGAGGTTAAATTAATTTCATATCTTAGAAATTGTTATCCCCTAATTCAATGTCAAATAAAATATGGTAATAAAATCTTCATCATAAATTTAAAATTCAATTTCAGAGCTCCTCTCTCTCTCTCTCTCTCTCTCTCTGTCTGGCTAGTGGTGACATCGTCATGGTTGCAATCAATGCTGAATCCATCAAGGAACTGATTTGCAGCTTAGCACAAGAAGACTCTTTTTACTCGCCTCCACAGATATGGTTAAGGTTTCAAAAAAAAATCATTTGTCCATTCTTTCTCTGTTTTTTCAAAGCTCAAATTGTTGTTTCATATTATCTATCTATATATGTATTTGGAATCGATAGATTCAACGAGTTAGCACAAGAAGGCCTTTTGAAAAACTGGTGGACCATTTGATCATTAATCCCTTTTTGAAAAACTAGTGAATTAGGTAGACAGTTTTGAACTTTGTTAAAGGTTTTGGAAAAATTAAACTCCGAAATCTTTGTTAAATATTCATTTCCTTTGCACAGAGTACTTGTCCCAATTTTGTTCAATTTTTTTTTGTTGAATATGTTACTGTTTGCTCATCTATCCACTATCATGTCGATTATATGTTACATTTTTTTAAAATATTATTATTTTTTGGGCTTGAATGTTTCATGTTACTATTTTGTTTACTATGTTACTATTCATGTTACTATTTTTGTTGAGTATATTATTGTTTATGTTACTATTATTTTGAGCATGTTATTATTTTTATTGAGCATGTTACTATTATTATTTTCCTAAATATTAATATTCAATGTTACTATTTTTTTTTTGAATATTACTATTTTATTGTTTTTAAATGGTACTATTTTTTGCGTTTGAATTTGACTATTTTTTATTTTTAATGTTACTATATATATAATAGTCTTATTCTATATATGGATATAAATAGATATGATAGAGATATTTATAATTAAGCATGTTACTATTTTTGTTGAACATATTACTATTGTTATTTTTAAAAAATATTAATATTGAATGTTACTATTTTTTTATGTTTAAATATTACTATTTTTTGTGTTTAAATGATAAATTTTTTTGTATTTGAATGTTACAAACCTATATATGGATATAGATAGATATGAGAAAGAAAATTTTTTAATGTTAGTCGAACTCTTAAAATTTAGGAGTTTTTAATTTTATTTTACTTCTAAAGAGAAGGGATAGTCTGGTAAAATTAACAAAAAATAGACTTCATAACAAATAAGTTTTTTTGACAAACTTAGGTTCAAAAAAATTCATATAGGGGGACCGACATCTAAATTTTTCAATTTTTTTTAGCATGGACACCCCTATTTGCTCAGACCACACCACAAAATCAATCAATTATGGTGAGTAGTTAGCCCATCCCATTCACCCAAATGATTTTGAACTTTGAAACAAAAACATCTTTGCTTTTATTATAAGTTATAAACATATCTAGTACCAAGTTAGAGTGTCACAGTGCTNAGCTCCTCTCTCTCTCTCTCTCTCTCTCTCTGGCTAGCTAGTGGTGACATCGTCATGGTTGCAATCAATGCTGAATCCATCAAGGAACTGATTTGCAGCTTAGCACAAGAAGACTCTTTTTACTCGCCTCCACAGATATGGTTAAGGTTTCAAAAAAAAATCATTTGTCCATTCTTTCTCTGTTTTTTCAAAGCTCAAATTGTTGTTTCATATTATCTATCTATATATGTATTTGGAATNAAAAAAAAAAAAAAAAATTGGTACCATATCGACATTTATCATTTTTGTAAGAATTTTTATTATTGTTGTTAGTGTTTTTACCACTGTTGTAGTACCAAATAGGGTGAGACTATTCTCACCTCCACAAATCTCCATTCCAACCCTGTTAAATTCTAAATTATAAAACTACCGACTCCACTAGTAACCAAATCTAGCACATTCTATACCCACCCCACTAATTATTAAATTCATCTCAATCTTTTTTTTTTTTTGGTTTCTTTTAATACTCTATCTCATGAGTAAATATTGAATACAACGGTGATATCATGTCATCGTTGATGACATGGTATCACCAACCAATAATAAAACCTCAAATAAGAAAGGTGAATCCCACTTGAACTTACATGACAGAAAGATAGAGAGTTATTTGCTTACATGACAAGGTAATTATAGATTTTTGTGGGGTCTATATACTTATTTGTTTTAATATTATTGATTGGTGATATCATATCATCTTGCCACATGGTATCACCATTGTAATGAATATTTTATCTTATCTCACATAGTTTATACAAAAATATAATCAACGTGATTATTTAGTATCGATCTCTCAAGTGATACTCAAGTTGGTAAGAATGTTATCAAAAAAAATAGATAAGCCTTCACACTAAACATTATATGCGAATTTCTCTTAAAAAAGAGAGTTAAGTTTGTATATTTTTTATATCTGCACACACACACACATAATTATACATGTATTTAACATTATATGTATACAAACTTTTTGAGTATCAAAGGCGAGAAAAAATATGTGGATATCATTACTATGAGGTCCTTCCTCAACGGCCGCCACTTCAGCGTCTTATAGTAGTCTCACCACCCAATGAAGAGGTTCTCATTGTCAATAACCACATTTCCACAATAAGTAATACAATATAAGAGATAAACCAATAATTAAGGAAGATATAAATCATATAATGCATATGAGATTAGTGTTGAATATCATTTGAGAGATCTATATTAGATAATCAAGTTGAGTATATTTTGGTATGGATGGTGTGAGATGAGTATAGAAAGAAACTTTAAAGTTGAAGATTGAGAGAAGTTTAGTTGGGTGGGTATAGAATGTGGTGGCCTTAGTTATCAAGGGCATGGGTATAGAAGAGGTGTTTTTGATAATTTTATGATTTAGAGTTTAATGGGGTAGGAATAGAAATTTGTGAGGTGGGAATAGCCCCACCCTACCCGATAAAAGTGCCAAAAATAGTTACAACAACAGTAGTGGTAAAAACGCCCACAAAAGCAATAAATCACCTATAAAAATGGTAGTTTTTTTTTTGCAATTAAAAAAATGATAAAAATAATTATCACAATAATAGTAACAGTACTCACAAAAATAATAAAAATATCTAAAAAAATAAAAAATCATCCACAAAAGTGACAAAAAAAAATTTATAAAAATACTCATAAACATAATAAGTTTTGAAAAAAAATTCGAGTCAAGTCCAAGACTCTATAATTTTTTTTACAAGGATACTTCATGTTACACTAAATTTTAAGCTTGTAATCTTCTTTATATTTTGGAAGTGACACTAGTACTAACCACAATGAGACTTCTCATCCACCAAATCAGGGGTGAAGTTACGTTTGTCTGTGTTTTTTTTGGGGGGGGCGGGCTCAGCCCCACTAAGTTGAAAATCCTCCACAAATAAGGGTAAACCATAAAGGTAAGATGCACCGAAAGTGAGAAACGATAAATTTAGAAGGGAGAGAAATGATACATTTTCTCCCTTATGTTTTATAAAATTTGTATAATAACAAACATCTTTTCAATAAGTAGTGGTCACTACCCCCATACCCAATGAAACAAAGGNATTAGTGTTGAATATCATTTGAGAGATCTATATTAGATAATCAAGTTGAGTATATTTTGGTATGGATGGTGTGAGATGAGTATAGAAAGAAACTTTAAAGTTGAAGATTGAGAGAAGTTTAGTTGGGTGGGTATAGAATGTGGTGGCCTTAGTTATCAAGGGCATGGGTATAGAAGAGGTGTTTTTGATAATTTTATGATTTAGAGTTTAATGGGGTAGGAATAGAAATTTGTGAGGTGGGAATAGCCCCACCCTACCCGATAAAAGTGCCAAAAATAGTTACAACAACAGTAGTGGTAAAAACGCCCACAAAAGTAATAAATCACCTATAAAAATGGTAGTTTTTTTTTTGCAATTAAAAAAATGATAAAAATAATTATCACAATAATAGTAACAGTACTCACAAAAATAATAAAAATATCTAAAAAAATAAAAAATCATCCACAAAAGTGACAAAAAAAAATTTATAAAAATACTCATAAACATAATAAGTTTTGAAAAAAAATTCGAGTCAAGTCCAAGACTCTATAATTTTTTTTACAAGGATACTTCATGTTACACTAAATTTTAAGCTTGTAATCTTCTTTATATTTTGGAAGTGACACTAGTACTAACCACAATGAGACTTCTCATCCACCAAATCAGGGGTGAAGTTACGTTTGTCTGTGTTTTTTTTTGGGGGGGCAGGCTCAGCCCCACTAAGTTGAAAATCCTCCACAAATAAGGGTAAACCATAAAGGTAAGATGCACCGAAAGTGAGAAACGATAAATTTAGAAGGGAGAGAAATGATACATTTTCTCCCTTATGTTTTATAAAATTTGTATAATAACAAACATCTTTTCAATACAAAAAATGTGAATTGTCCTAACCTATAATTATTCAAAGACAATATTAACATTTAATGCATTGCTCATATTTGCTGAAAATAAGTGTATAGTTGACTTTCACTATTTTGATAATTTAGTGACATGTAACCTAATAATATTAATTCCATACAAATGGTAAAGTATTCTAACCCAAAAATATTTTTTATTTTTTCAATGAATCAATTCCTCAACAAGATGAAAGAAAATCTTGACTATGCTTCGTAATAAAATGAGAATCAAATGCTAAGAAATTTAACCTATAGAAAGCATAGACAATGTTTGTGATTTGAAAGTATTTTATGTGCCGCTTTAACATGATTGAGTTAAACTGTACAATGTTAAAGTTTTTTTGTGTCTATTTTGTCCATATTTAGTTAAGGTTTAATGGTAACAATTTTATTTTTCATAATAATTTTGTCTTAAATCGTCTTTGAACTTCAAAAAAAATTATTTGTATTTTACCCCATATGGAACCTTAGCTCCGCCCCTAACCTAATTGATAATAATTGAACCAAACAGGTGACAAAGCTCAAATGTGGTGATCTAATGATCGGATGTTCAATCGATCATCGAGTAGCCGATGCTTATTCAGCCAACATGTTCTTTGTTGCATGGGCACAGATTGCTCGAGGAAAATCTGTATCTCACACTCCAATTTTTAGGCGCTCAATGCTCAATCCACGACGCCCAGGTCAATATGACAAGGTCATTGATGATATGTACGTTTTTTTGTCATTGTTGCCACCACCACCACCAAAAGATCTCAAGCCCAATGAAGATCATCTCATTAGTCGCATCTACTATATCACAGCTGAGGAAATCGACCGCCTCCAAGCCAAGGCCAGTTCCAATGGATCCAAGAGAAGCAAACTTGTGTCTTTCTCAGCCTTCCTGTGGAAGATTATGGCCGAAGGGGGCCATGATCATAGCAAGAAATGCAAAATGGGTATTATAGTGGATGGACGCCGGAGGTTAGACAAAGCTTTGCATTGGAGAATTATTTTGGAAACCTTGTTTCCATTACATATGATGAGGCAAGCGTAGATGAGTTACGATTATGGTACCGATGAGTTACTTTTTTATGACATATTTAGTTGTTACCAAATTAAGGTTGGGGGTATGATTCTATTAGGTGAAGTTACAATAAGATGGAATAGTGTTTGAAATTGATTCTAACATTTAGAATCGATGCTAACTTTACAAATTAGTACTTTGTTTGCATTGAATATTGAACGTCTTTTTTAGTCGTAACTTACTTTCAACAACTTCATATATTTCGGTAGGATAACAAATGTGTGGAAGGTGCCAAGGAGGAACATTTTCTCGGACTGATTGATTGGGTGGAGTTGCATCGACCAGAGCAAATAGTAGCAAAGGTATATTTCAAAGAGAGCAATGATGAAGAAGCGGTTGTCGTGTCATCGGGACAACGCTTTATAGTATCAGAGATGGACTTTGGATGGGGACGACCTGATTTCGGGTCGTACTATTTCCCATGGGGTGGCCAGACTGGGTTTGTGATGCCAATGCCTAGTATAAGCAGGGAAGGAGATTGGGTCGTGTACATGCACCTCCCTGAAAAGCATTTGGATTTGGTTAAGAAGGAAGCATCTCATGTGTTTAGGCCCTTAACTCCTGCTTATCTGAAATTCAGAGATGACTACTTAAATTAAGATAATAAATGTATGACATTTCATGCAACTTGTCATAAATATATAGATTTTGCTTTTGTATTTGGTAAATTATGTCGCATCTAAGTGATATTAAAAGAGTTCTTACTTCTCCAATCTAAGTCTCTTCCTTTATACTTGTGTGTGTGCGTGTGTTTGTCCTTTCCATTCCAACACAAACAATACAGTATGAATTGATATCCTCTAAATTTGTAGGGGGGAGAGGTTTACCCAATATATATATATATATATATTTGGTTCATAGTAACCATTAGCTGGCTCTCCTTAGAAAACTAAATAATATGAGTTGTTTTACAAAACCCACTTGGTCGAAAGGTGAGGGAGGGGGTGGGGGAGGGGGTGAGGAGACAAAGAAATAAGTAAAAACAAAACCATATGGATGAAGTTATTCTCGACCTATAAATCTTTATTTTTATCCCATTTGATTTCTCATTATCAAACTAAAGTTCACTCTTTTTATATTCACTTCATTAGTAACTAAGTCCACCTCATGATACATTCACCCCAGTAAGAATTAATGTTAAATGTCTTCAACTCATTTAACAAGTATATCCTCACTTATTTCCAACTATACATCATCCCCCATCTCCAAGAATCGAGCAAACACCCGAACTCTCAATGTCCATCTCTTGGGACATCAATGACATTAACAATAAAAAGAGTTATTGTATCTAGGAATTGTGTTGCATACCTCATAATATTGGAATTTCTGGTCCGATAATTTCACACACACGGAATCTATCAAAGTCCAAAAGAAACACAAGAAAGTACGACATCAAATAAAAATACAAAAGGAAGTTATCATATGGTGAAAGATGACAATTAATTTGAATGCATAAATATATTTACGAAACAAGAACAAAGGAAAAAAAAAAAAAGCAAAACTAAAACAAGAAAAAAGAAAAGAATGAAACCAAAAAAAAGAGAGAAAGAAACATACCAAAACAAAGAAAATAACAAAACAATGAAGAAAAAGGGAAAAAGAAGCAAATCAAAACAAGAAGGCAAAAAAAAACAAACAAACAAATATTAAAATAACAAGCAAAATTACAAGATGCAAAACCACAAGACGGGAAATCAAACATGAAAAAAAAAACAAGTATCAAGCACAGACACAAAATCGAATAAGATAAAAAAGAATAAATAATCTAAAAGTATGCATATTTATACACCCATAAATTTTGATAAAAATTTATTAAACTCGACAAAGATATCAAAATATATTAAAAATAATAAAAATTCATACAACAAACATGGAATCAAACATAAAATTAAATTGAGAAATAATATTAATATATATCTTACTGAAGAAAGTGTTTTTGTAAGTGTATAAGAAGAGATAAAAAATGAAACCCTAATTATGACAAAATATAAAGTGTGTTTATTTATTAAAGAGGGTGTATGTAACATGGAGTGAGTTTAGTTTTTAATTGAGAAGTATAAAAGGGCTGGACTTAATAGTTTGATAATAATAAATTAAATGACGTGGGAATAGAGATTACATATATATGTTGTCAAAAAAATACCAAAATTTATCTATACCATTCAGTGATTAAACTATTTTTTATTCTTTTATGGTTAAGCGGAATGCTTCATTTTCAAAGTTTTTTTTTTTTTCAATTTTTGGTTCTGAACGGAAAACTAATAATTTTTGGATAAATTTCACTAACACTCCTAGGATTTAAGTTATATTTCACTGACACCCCCTCTAGTTTTTGAAATATTACTGCACAACCCTGTTATTTATAGACACGTTTGACAAATTACCCCTTCCATCTAATGCCATTACTGAGAAGCAAAAAAAAAAGGTGTAATGTGATGATTTATTCCCTTATGAATTGTCAAATTTATACTTGGTCATCTAAATCAATCTTAAAGTAATAGGAAACATCCTTTTAATATTAATTTAATTAAATTAAATGCTCATTAGATTTAATAGAATGTTTCCTATAAAAAAATAGATCAAACAAAATGTCAAATTTAAAAAATTGAATGTTAATTTTATAAAATTGAATGATCATTTGGTATTGATTTGATGAAATTGAAAGTTAATTTAAAATTCAAACAAAAAAATGATGTTAGTTTGATAAAATTGGATGTTAAATTGATAAAATTAAATGTTAGTTTGGGGTGAATTTGATGAAATTAAATATTGATTTAGTGTTAATTTTACAAAACTAAATATCAATTTGATGAGATTGAACATTAGCTTTCTAAAATAAAATAATTATTTTATAAAATTTAAGATGAATTTCACGTTAATTTGGTAAAATTTTGTATTAATTTTTTGAAATTTAATGTTAATTTGTTAAAATTGATAGTTAATTAGGTGTTAATTAGATCAAATTGAATATTAATTTTGTAGTTAATTTGATGAAGTTTAATGTAATTTTGATAAAATTGAATGTTAATTTGGTTCTAATTTAATGAAATTGAATATTAATTTGGTATTAGTTTAATAAAATTGAATATTAATTGGATGAATTGAATGCTAATTTAATGAAAGTGAATGTTAATTTTGTGTTAATTTGATAAAATTGAATATTAATTTGGTATTAATTAATAAAATTAAATATTAATCAAAAAAATTAATTGTTAATTTAATATTAATTTGATAAATTTGTAGATTAATTTTGTATTAATTTGAGTAAATGTAATTAAGTAAAATGAGTTTTCTGGTATAGGTAATTTAATACAATTACGTATTCTGTTTGGTTTGTTAACAGACAAAAATTGATAGGAGCATGCAGCACTGTTTCAGAAACTAGAGGGAGTGTCAATGAAATATAACTTAAATTTTGGGGGTGCCAACAAAATTTACCCATAATTTTTTTAGACCTGCCTCTATATTAAATTGAACAACTCAAAAAGATAATAAGTAATTCTTTCAAAATTATTGTCTACAAAATTAGTTTATGGTTTTGTTCTATCACGAACATAATTTGCCAAAAACACTTTCAACAAAATGTTAGAGTAAAAGAAAATTATATCAGTTTAAAGAAAGTCATTTTACGTGTGTCAAATCCTTAAATTGTCCCCTTTTTCACTTGCTTGAAACTAATTTTCCTAACATTAAGAATATTTTCTCCAAATTAAGTGGTTCTCAACGTTTTTTTAGTGAAATTATTGGTAGAATAAACGAAACAACAAAATAAACTAGTAGGGAGAATTTTATCTCAGACCTCTTCAATGAGGCAATGCAAAATATATATAAATTTCATTTTTCTTCTTATGGGTAATAGAGATGTTTTGTTTTGAATGCAATGGGTCTGGCTTCCGATAAGCCGCTTTTTAGTAACGTATATTTATTTTTCAACCAATAAAATTTTAACATGTGTAAAAGTACTTAATTTTGTCTGTATATTATTATTTTTTTCAGTCAATGATTACAAATTATTCAAATGAAAATCAACTGCTGGAGATGGATTTTGAGATGATACCAATTTGGTATCATAGCCTTACTCAAATGCAAAATATGAATGTTTGCCCGCTATTAAAGAATTTTCAGCTCTTACTCTTTTTTATACCTAAATTAAAATTTGGGTAAAAATAACCCAAAAAACTTTTCGAATCATACACCCAAAGGCACACCAATTCAAGAAAGACTTAATGTTTTTACTCAAATTACCAATGGTCAGATGTCATTATCTTTAAAGATTTAATAATCATATTTCACCCTCTTTAAAGTTGAGTTTATTCATTGGAATTCTTTGTATTAAATCAAATTTTTTCCTAAAATGTTGATACAAATTTAAATAAAAATTTGAATCAAGATTAGAGATACTCTTAATTAAAGATCAAAATTTATAGCCAAAAATTATGGGTCCATTCAATAACGATAACTCTGGCAACTCAGGTTTACCTAAAGACATTAGAATCATGTTATCGTAAAATTATAATAGAAAGTTCCAAGATTGGTACGACTTTCACTTACTCATGCACAGCTGCCAGATGCTTGGCCTATTTCAATACCATTTGCTTACTCCAATTAAATATTTTGACAAAAAAGTAGAAATTTAGAAAATTGATATATACAACTGTTTCGTGCATTTGTTAAGTTCAAGCATGGACGAAATCAATCAATATTGGTGAGAAGTCCATCCATCACTTTCACCCAAAAAAGTTTATTTTTTAATTTTACGTAGCATTACTCTTTCATTAGATACAGTGACACTGGATCAATTTATACCTCCATTAAAATTCTACATAGATAGGGTGTCTCTAACTTGCTTGGGGAACCCTTGTAGGTCTAAGTTGCATAAATGAAATCTTACGTGTTATGTTTTATCAAATCTATATTGACTTATTTTTTCAAGTGACCGACTAGTCATTTATGTGTCGAACATGACATGACCATCATTTACTCCCAAATGTGTTAAAACTAAACTGAAACCCACAAATCCCGTATCGATTTTGTATGAGTTCATAATTGTATATATAACTATCATGCTCATAATCAAAGTTTTCATCTAACTGATTCATTATAATTAAATGAAAGAGATGACGGAGCTTAGATGTGATAGCCTAGGCACAAATTATTCAAAAAAAACCTGTATCTCACTCTTTAATTTTTTGACGCTTTAGTCAATATGACAAAGTCATTGATGGTGTATACATTTTTCTGTTATCGCTGCCACCGCCACCAAAAACTCTTGAGCCCCATGAAGATCGCCTCATTAGTCGCATCATCTACTACATCACATCCGAGGGAGTCGACTGCCTCCAATTAGAGGCCAGTTTCAACGGTTGCAAGAGAAGCAAACTTGAGTCTTTCACAGCCTTTCTATGGAACATTTTGGTCGGGGGGGTGATGACCATAGCAAGAGATGAAAGATAGGTATTGTGGTGGATCAAGGATGGAACATTTTCTTGTATTATGTTGGGCTTTTGTAGAGTCTAATTTTTTGTGTTGATCCAGAAGATGACTCGACCCAAAATAATGTTGCGTGATTTTTAATCAAAAATTTCTAGGCATCGGCCCAAGCCTCCGCTCCATGGACAAGCCTCGTAGGGTTGCTCCAGGGAAAAAAAATTTGGCCCATTTTGTAGCCCAATGTAGGACATATAAAACCTGTTGTTTTGGGTGAGTAGGGTTTGATTAACTCTGTACGGCCGTTCTGTATTCCTTCTTGATAATAGTGAAATTTTTACAACTTCGTGGACATAGATAAATTGCCGAACCACGTAAATATTGTCTTGTATATGTGATTGTTTTTCTTTGACTAATATTTTCTCTATTTTTGTTCCTCACAAATTAGAGAATTTCGTTGAGAATTTCCTACCGTGCTAGTCGATTGGGTCGACTTGCATCAACCAAAGCAAGTCATAGTAAAGAAAGTATTATTATAGAGACCTAATTAGAGATGGATTTCTGACGGGACGACCCGATTTTGGGTCATATCATTTCCCATGGGGAGGATAGACTGGATTTGTGTCGGTGCCTAGTGTGACCAGGAAAGGATATATATTGGGTTTTGTGTACAGGCACCTTCTTTAAAAGCACTTGGATTTGGTTGAGAAGGAGATGATGGGACATTTTCAAGTACTCCAAGATGAAGATACGTGTCCTCAGTATCAGTAAATTCTTTTCTTATAAACGCGACACGTACCCGTCGGATCACAAGTCCCTGTTCCCCTGAGGTACTGTTCATAGGAATCAATGACATCCAGTACGTTTTACATACCGACACGTATCCCTCGGGGTCGGATAGGGTACATTGGTCCTACATGTACCAACCCCCCTCGGTACCGAGATGTACCCCCCCCCGGTCCAGGATGGCGTTCTCTGCTCCTACAGAGGCTATTGATGTACAAGTCACTAGCCTAGGCTAGGCTAGGTTAGCCGTCATGACCTCGTCTTACACAATCGGTGTCAGAAGGCACAAGAAGGCAGGGGACACAGTCAATGGGGAATGGACGCGTAGCATATTATGTCACATCAGAGACAAAAAGACCGGATGCCCTTGCTGGCACACAACTTGAGAAAGCAAGCATTTAATTACACAATTCCCTTGATGAGACAGCATTTAATGTGGTAAGGCTTAGAAGTGAAAGGTAATAAATGTCCTTAAGGCTGGGCATTTATTACATCCTTGCCGAGAGGAGCTCATTAAACAGTCGGCAGGCCGATGACACAGCCTTGGTTGCTCGGGATCCCGAGCAGTTAAAAGAGAAGACATTCCTCATAGGAATCAGTGCGCACGTTGCCTATATCTAATGATCACCTACTGACCACACTGACAGCAATCATGAGTATTTGAAGTATAAATACTCCTCACAAAAGGCAAAATAGGAAAAAAAAAAAAAAAAAAAGGTAAAAACCTTTGCTAAGACTTATACTCAGTGTTTTCTTCTTCCTCTTTCTCAAAAACTGACTTGATCGTCGGAGGGGATACGCCGAAAAACACTCCGGCGCCCTTCTAACTTGTTTTTCTTTGTTCCAGGAACCTTCCTCAGCCTTACTGGATCGTTCCGTTGATCCACGAGGGTCTTCCATTATCGTTCCAGGTTACCACCGGACCTCACAGGTTGTTCCTAACAGCAAGGTTGACCACTCGAGTTCACCAACAGCGAAATTTGTTCTCGTGTTTATATTGTGCAAGATTCGGCACGCACAGGAGGCATCCCATGTGTTTAGGCCCTTATCATCTCTCTTTCTCTCACACACACACACACACGCACACGCACACGCACGCACACACATAATGCATTCAAGTCTAAACGTTAGCAGATCACCTCATTAGCAAAGTCTTTTCTTTAGCTTCTCAGAAGCTTGGGATTATCTCCACTTCTTTTTTAGGCATTGAAACAACTGAAAATCCCTTTGGCCTTACACTTCACTCTCAAAACAAGTATACACTAAACCTTTTTGGGCTGCAAAGCATGTCACAGGTATGTTGTATCATGTTCTAAGATGTCACGAAACAACAACGCATCATTATCTGACCCAAATGAGTATTGGAATGTCGTTGGGGGCTCCTTAATTCATCATAATCACTCAGACTTATGTTATTCCATAAATCAAGTCTGTCAATTTTAACATTTTCAAACAACAGATTATATCCAAGCCATCAAACGTATCATATCCCCCTTAAATCTTGTATCCTAGGGTTCCAAGAAGTAACTAACAATGTCTCGCTCTACAATAGATGCCAAATAGACTTTGCAGATGACAACTTCATGATGGTATTACTTGCTTTATCAATGCCTTCATACACCTATATCCAGTCTGATATTTATTCAATGTACAACCTTAGTGATGCCAAATGACTAGTGGATTGTTACTTTGTGTGTTGTCTCATCACCAAGAGTACTTTTCAAGTCAAATTTGATTGCTAAAATTTTATTGCTCTCAATCTCAATTGGCTGACATCTTCACGATATCTTGTATAACTAGATTAGTTCATGCATATCATAAACGTATTTGTAACTCATCACGATAAAGTGCATCATCTCTAACCTATTTATTGGGTGAGCAACTGAAATATTTCTGATCGAGTAATGATATTAGATTAGGGTTTTAGGTTCAACATGTATTTCTCTTTCTTATCCCTTAATCCAACGTTGTAGCATAACCTTAAGGTTTAAGGTTCAAATTACAACCAGCAACACCTCTCTTACTAAACGATATAATGTAAAAGAGAGTAACATATAAATACTTAAATTTCATCCTCTTCTGTCGTTCGCCTTTGGAATAGTTGGTGATTAATACATGTATCGAAGCTTGAGGGCAAGCAAAGTGCATGTGTTGTTTGATAGTGTTTTTAAGTACCTTTTTAACAAGTATATTTTGATTTTCATTTTTAATTTTATATTTTATAATCTATGTGGATTTGTTCGTCTCTATGATTTGATTTTTCAGCAGTCGAAAACTAGAGTTTCGGGTCTACGAGAGGCTAATGTACTAGGGCTCATGCCCAAATAGGGGCTTTGATTTGAATGAATGAATGAGGAACGAACTAGTAATCATACATTTTCTTAATTGTTTACCGAAATCAAATTTTTGCTTATAAAAAGTTACTTGAAAAACGTTTCCAAACAGTACATTAAACTGTAAAATAATGTTACAAAGTTCAATCACTTCAACATTCTTTTATTGTACTTACCCAGAAAAAAATCCTAGTATGATAATTTGTAAGCCAATAGGCATTCGACACATTGGGTTTGATATAGGTGAGACCATGAGGCCCCTGACATCGGTGCTAGTATTATCAACCAGTGGCTTTGCAATATGATGCCCAGCATCTAGCAGACAGGAATGGAATGAAAATATAAACTTTCCTTATAGCAACCCCACAATGTGGAAGATGGACCCTTTTGTATATTGCTTTGATTGATTTACTTGAGAGAGCTTATGAAAGAGAATGTTGGAAGTTCATGTATCAAAGCTAGATTCAATATGTACCAATTGCTAGATTGAACCTGCACTTTCGCAATCAATGCAATGCAATGTACCTTATAGCTTTGTCTTGGGTGAAACTGCATTTTGGCAAACAGTGCATGTATGTACCTTCATGTCTATGAAACTAGAAGCATCTGAACCTGCATTTTGGAAAGCACTAGTGCACCTACCTTATACATATAGGCACCACTACTGTGTGTACCAAAAAATAATTTCTCTGTATCTTCCTAAAATATTGATTACGTCGAGGAATTAAACAAAACAAATTACGTAGCACCAACATCATGAAAAAATTTGGACTTTGAATTAGTATTGTTCTTTTCCTATTTTTGGTCAATTAATCATTAAGTTCAGATAAAAAAAAATGTACGTGTATCACATTCTCATTGAACTGATATCGAATTGTAGTTTTTTAAAACGGTAAAAGGGGAGCAAGTCATGCATCAATATAGGGTGTTTTTGTCTCCTTATTTAAAAAAAAAATTAACATCATTAACTTTGAAAACACAAAAAATTAGGGAGTAATACAAATAACAATCCAATGAATCAGATATAAGCTAATCCACTCTAAAAAAATCCACCAAAAAGAAAAAGAGAAAAACTCGTCACCAACTGATAATCTACCAAAACAGATGCATTGGTTTAGCCTTAACCAATTCTTGTGTAAACCATCTATCAATCAACGGTTTCGATTTTGGAATCGATTTTAAAACAATGGGTTTGCATATCCAAATCTTGATCCAAAAAAGATATAACTTAACTAGGATAAAATAATAATCTAAGTATTACAACATGAATAGATTACATCGAAATGGATTGTCCAATCTCATCCTATATTATACCTAAATCAATCATGTCATTAATATATATATGGTGAAAAGTAGATGATTGGCGGCCACTTCTTATCCCTAATTGGTTGAAAAACGATTCTTTGAAGAATTCGATTGGAGCCTACAGCTATTATTATGCCATGTTCCTGTCAGCTTTTGACTTTGGCATTACTTTTTCTTTTTCTTTTCGTTTTTTTTGTTGAGATTGGAAAGTTATACATATCTGACTTTAGGTAGATAATTTTAATAGTTAATTAAGAATGGAGATTGAGATCTTCTCAAATATATTTTTTTTCAATTTAATTTAATGGTAGATCATCCACTATAATGGATGATAGACCCATCAATAAGGTTGATAATCGATCCAAGTTACTTAGACTCAGGTTTGCCTCCTTTTTTAAACGAGTCNGGTTTAAGGTTCAAATTACAACCAGCAACACCTCTCTTACTAAACGATATAATGTAGAAGAGAGTAACATATAAATACTTAAATTTCATCCTCTTCTGTCGTTCGCCTTTGGAATAGTTGGTGATTAATACATGTACNTCCTCTTCTGTCGTTCGCCTTTGGAATAGTTGGTGATTAATACATGTACCGAAGCTTGAGGGCAAGCAAAGTGCATGTGTTGTTTGATAGTGTTTTTAAGTACCTTTTTAACAAGTATATTTTGATTTTCATTTTTAATTTTATATTTTATAATCTATGTGGATTTGTTCGTCTCTATGATTTGATTTTTCAGCAGTCGAAAACTAGAGTTTCGGGTCTACGAGAGGCCAATGTACTAGGGCTCATGCCCAAATAGGGGCTTTGATTTGAATGAATGAATGAGGAACGAACTAGTAATCATACATTTTCTTAATTGTTTACCAAAATCAAATTTTGGCTTATAAAAAGTTACTTGAAAAACGTTTCCAAACAGTACATTAAACTCCAAAATAATGTTACAATGTTCAAACTCTTCTTCAACATTCTTGTATTGTACTTACCCGGAAAAAAAATCCTAGTATGGTAATTTGTAAGCCAATAGGCATTCGACACATTGGGTTTGATATAGGTGAGACCATGAGGCCCCTGACATGGGTGCTAGTATTATCAACCAGTGGCTTTGCAATATGATGCCCAGCATCTAGCAGACAGGAATGGAATGAAAATATAAACTTTCCTTATAGCAACCCCACAATGTGGAAGATGGACCCTTTTGTATATTGCTTTGATTGATTTACTTGAGAGAGCTTATGAAAGAGAATGTTGGAAGTTCATGTATCAAAGCTAGATTCAATATGTACCAATTGCTAGATTGAACCTGCACTTTCGCAATCAATGCAATGCAATGTACCTTATAGCTTTGTCTTGGGTGAAACTGCATTTTGGCAAACAGTGCATGTATGTACCTTCATGTCTATGAAACTAGAAGCATCTGAACCTGCATTTTGGAAAGCACTAGTGCACCTACCTTATACATATAGGCACCACTACTGTGTGTACCAAAAAATAATTTCTCTGTATCTTCCTAAAATATTGATTACGTCGAGGAATTAAACAAAACAAATTACGTAGCACCAACATCATGAAAAAATTTGGACTTTGAATTAGTATTGTTCTTTTCCTATTTTTGGTCAATTAATCATTAAGTTCGGATAAAAAAAAATGTACGTGTATCACATTCTCATTGAACTGATATCGAATTGTAGTTTTTTAAAACGGTAAAAGGGGAGCAAGTCATGCATCAATATAGGGTGTTTTTGTCTCCTTATTTAAAAAAAAAATTAACATCATTAACTTTGAAAACACAAAAAATTAGGGAGTAATACAAATAACAATCCAATGAATCAGATATAAGCTAATCCACTCTAAAAAATCCACCAAAAAGAAAAAGAGAAAAACTCGTCACCAACTGATAATCTACCAAAACAGATGCATTGGTTTAGCCTTAACCAATTCTTGTGTAAACCATCTATCAATCAACGGTTTCGATTTTGGAATCGATTTTAAAACAATGGGTTTGCATATCCAAATCTTGATCCAAAAAAGATATAACTTAACTAGGATAAAATAATAATCTAAGTATTACAACATGAATAGATTACATCGAAATGGATTGTCCAATCTCATCCTATATTATACCTAAATCTATCATGTCATTAGAATATATATGGTGAAAAGTAGATGATTGGCGGCCACTTCTTATCCCTAATTGGTTGAAAAACGATTCTTTGAAGAATTCGATTGGAGCCTACAGCTATTATTATGCCATGTTCCTGTCAGCTTTTGACTTTGGCATTACTTTTTCTTTTTCTTTTCGTTTTTTTTGTTGAGATTGGAAAGTTATACATATCTGACTTTAGGTAGATAATTTTAATAGTTAATTAAGAATGGAGATTGAGATCTTCTCAAATATATTTTTTTTCAATTTAATTTAATGGTAGATCATCCACTATAATGGATGATAGACCCATCAATAAGGTTGATAATCGATCCAAGTTACTTAGACTCAGGTTTGCCTCCTTTTTTAAACGAGTCAAATTTGAATAATTTTTTAGGTTTAATTAGATCACGAACTTAAAAGGTATGACTCGTTTAAATGAAAAATAATTAAACAACTCAGACTTGGCTCAATTTCGGCTCGTTTTGGGCTCGACTCACTTTTTAAACAAGTTGAGTTTGAACAATTTTTTAAGTTCGTTTGAAAAATTGATATTAACCAGCTCAACTCGATTATCATCACCAAGTCCACCAGGTCCCATATATATTAATGGTAGATGATTTACTGTGAAAATGTTCATATTGAAATGTATATGGATAGTCCTTTACTTTAAAATGATTGGAACAAAATATGGACATAAAAATACAAAATAAAAATAATATGAGGGACATCAAGGAATGCATTAATATTTTCTTTTGTGGCAACTTTTCTTTTAATTTGTATACTCCTCCCTACTATACATCGAATTCCATTTGAAAAAAAAAAATAAAAAAGATTTCCAAATTTTAAAAAAAAAAAAAAAAAGGAATATGTGAGTGTGTGGAGAAAGTAAGAGACACTTAGGTTACTTGGTGGTAACTTGGTAAAGAGTTGTTTTTAACAAATTATTTGCATTCAAATCCAAAAAATCACATCAAAATAATTAATTTGTTAAACCAATAGGGTAAGGCCGTATACATTTTTAATAGATTTGAAAAAAAAATTAAGGAAATGTGTTGATGTGACAGGTGGTAGCGACGGATGATGGAGGTGTTGCCTATAGTGAGATGACAGTAGGAGTAGTGATTATGCAAAAAAATGTGAAATGATTTGTGTAGAAATGTTTTTTAAGGAAGTAGAAGGTTTTATTCTCTGTCTCATCTCTCTCTTTCTTTTTGTTTTTACTTATACAGTTAATTAAACGGTGAAATTATTTAAGTGAGCCCAAGTACTAACTAAAGTCCACTATAAATATTATGGTAAACAATGCATGAAGTTCCCAAACTAATATCTCCAAATTCTATTTCAATAGCATTAGCATTATTCTTAAAAAACATTCTTGAATATTCTATTATTTTTTTCCTTCAATAAATAGTAAAATGGCGGCAAACAAGGGTTTTTTGAATCCACATTTTCTCTATTATAAGTTATCAATGCTTTCCTCATCCATTCTACACTTAGAACATGTCGTGTTTAACAAGTTACCGTCAAGCAAAATTGTGATCTCTTGGTATAATTTGTAAATATTTACATTATTAAGAACTCGATAATTAACATATTATCAGAACAGGCAATCCCCAATATCTCTATTAGAGACTACACGTAAGGATAGCATTAAATATATTTGTTTCATGTTTCTTCTTGAGCAATGATATTGAGATTTAATTTCTTGACCTAATTCATTATAACAATTGGATTAATAGCGGGATTCATTAAATATTAAAACTTGATGGTAATTCAATGGTTACAATAAATCGATCAATTTTTCAGGTTTCAAAAACATTACTCTTCTTGATATCATTCAAGTTTTCTTTTTTTTTTNGATTTACCAGTCCAATTTTGAGCAGCATATAAAATAAATTCAGGCCATATACTTAGCTTAAACAAATCTTATATAATAGATGGTATTAAATGAGACGTGATTTATATTAATTTCTATAATGATCAGAGTATCGCTAATAGAGAGCAATTCATGCATCAGTATAGGCTTTTTTTCAAAATTTAACATCATTGACATCGAAAACACGAAAAAGCATGGAGTAATAAAAATAACAATCCAAGAAATCAGATATAAGCCAACTCACTCTAAGAAATCCACCAAATAGATAAGGAGCAAAACTCGTCACCAACTGATAATCTACCAAAAGGGATACACTGGTTTAGCCTTAACCAATTCTGGTGTAAACCATCTATTAGTCTGGTTTCGATTTTTGGATCGATTTTAAAACAATGGGTTTGCATATCCAAATCTTGATCCAAAAAAGATATAAGTTAACTAGGATAAAATAATAATCTAATTATTACAGCATGAATAGATTATATTGAAATTGATTGTCCAATCTCATCCTATATTATACCTAAATCAATCATGTCAATACAATATATATGGTGAAAAGTAGATGATTGGCGGCCACTTCTAATCCCTAATTGGTTGAAAAACGATTCTTCGAAGAATTCGATTGGAGCCTACAGCTCTTATTATGCCATGTTCCTGTCAGCTTTTGATATTGACATTACTTTTTCTTTTTCTTTTCCTTTTTGTTGAGATTGGAAACTTATACATATCCGAATTTAGGTAGATAATTTTAATAGATAATTAAGGGTGAAGATTGAGATCTTCTCAGGCATATTGTTTTTCAATTTAAGTCAATGGTAGATTATTCACTATAATGGATGAGGGATCCATCAATAGGACTGATAATCAAACCGAGTTACTTAAATTCGAGTTTGACTCGTTTTCTAAACAAGCTTAAAATGATTGAGTTACTCGAACTTGACTCAAGGTCGGCTCATTTTCTAAACGAGTCGAGCTTAAACAATTTTTTAAGTACATGTAAAAAATCGATATTAACAGGCTCAACTCGATTATCATCCCTAAGTCCACCAGGTCCCATGTGTATTAATAGTAGATGATTTACTATGAAAATGTTCGTATTGAAATGTATATGGATAGTCCTTTACTTTAAAATGATTGGAATAAAATATGGACATAAAAATACAAAATAAAAATAATATGAGGGTCATCAAGGAATGCATTAATAATAAGTACTATTTTCTTTTGAGGCACTTTTCTTTTAATTTGTATACTCCTATACATTGAATTCCATTAAAAAAAAAAAAAGATTTCCAAATTTAAAAAAAAAAAACGAATATGTGAGTGTGTGGATAAAGTAAGAGAGACTTGAGTTACTTGGTGGTAACAGGTAAAGAGTTGTTTTTAACAAATTACTTGCATTCAAATCCAAAAATTCACGTCAAAATAATTAATTTGTTAAACCAATAGGAAATGTGTAGATGAGACAAGTGGAACTTGGAACTAGTATTATCTAACCTTTGAATTAAATAGAAATCTTGGAACTCTCACATGCACAAGGATGGTACTAGCAGATGGGATGAGGATTTCTAAAATCTACGAACTTTGATGGGCCTAGTCCACGACCCAGGTAGTGAGTCGCCTAAATGAGATAAAATATTATTTAGTATTAAATCAAATTTTTAATATTTTATTTAATTATTTTCTATCATTACTTCTATATTAAAATTTCAACTGTTGAATATCAAAAATCTCCAGCGGCTAGTATTCTAACAACCATATTTTTGAGTTATTATCCAATTAAATATAAAAATAATTACAGCCTATTAAACACATATTATTTGTATATATATACATATTTTCAGTATAGATGTATACAATCTGATATCAACTATCTTCGTAATATATAATTTTCTTGGCAATATTCAAAGGTATATGAAAGGTTTTTATTTCATTCGATTGCGTACATCTGAGTGAAGTAACAATCAATAGGTTGAGCTATTATATCCTAGGGATGACGCATTATTGTCTTCTGCACTGTGATTCTTTCATAAAGGTGCGCGAATTGTCTTAAGAGAGCGACCTATTCCACATCTCACCATGTCATTCACTTTATTTGCATCTAATTTTTCAACACTTTCATTCAATTTTTATTTCTTATACATATTTGACTTCTAAATTCTTTTAAACTCTTTTATTAATAGTATCTATTTTAAAATTCTTTTTGACTCATTTATTTGTAGTACACTTGCATACAATTTTCTATACCTATGTTAATTTCAATCTATATTATATTATTTATAGTCTAATAAATGTTACAGTTGATTTTGTAGTATACAATAATATCATAATATTATAATACAAACAATAGTATTACAATTTAATCAATTTTTTTNACCACTACTGTGTGTACCAAAAAATAATTTCTCTGTATCTTCCTAAAATATTGATTACGTCGAGGAATTAAACAAAACAAATTACGTAGCACCAACATCATGAAAAAATTTGGACTTTGAATTAGTATTGTTCTTTTCCTATTTTTGGTCAATTAATCATTAAGTTCAGATAAAAAAAAATGTACGTGTATCACATTCTCATTGAACTGATATCGAATTGTAGTTTTTTAAAACGGTAAAAGGGGAGCAAGTCATGCATCAATATAGGGTGTTTTTGTCTCCTTATTTAAAAAAAAAATTAACATCATTAACTTTGAAAACACAAAAAATTAGGGAGTAATACAAATAACAATCCAATGAATCAGATATAAGCTAATCCACTCTAAAAAATCCACCAAAAAGAAAAAGAGAAAAACTCGTCACCAACTGATAATCTACCAAAACAGATGCATTGGTTTAGCCTTAACCAATTCTTGTGTAAACCATCTATCAATCAACGGTTTCGATTTTGGAATCGATTTTAAAACAATGGGTTTGCATATCCAAATCTTGATCCAAAAAAGATATAACTTAACTAGGATAAAATAATAATCTAAGTATTACAACATGAATAGATTACATCGAAATGGATTGTCCAATCTCATCCTATATTATACCTAAATCAATCATGTCATTAATATATATATGGTGAAAAGTAGATGATTGGCGGCCACTTCTTATCCCTAATTGGTTGAAAAACGATTCTTTGAAGAATTCGATTGGAGCCTACAGCTATTATTATGCCATGTTCCTGTCAGCTTTTGACTTTGGCATTACTTTTTCTTTTTCTTTTCGTTTTTTTTGTTGAGATTGGAAAGTTATACATATCTGACTTTAGGTAGATAATTTTAATAGTTAATTAAGAATGGAGATTGAGATCTTCTCAAATATATTTTTTTTCAATTTAATTTAATGGTAGATCATCCACTATAATGGATGATAGACCCATCAATAAGGTTGATAATCGATCCAAGTTACTTAGACTCAGGTTTGCCTCCTTTTTTAAACGAGTCAAATTTGAATAATTTTTTAGGTTTAATTAGATCACGAACTTAAAAGGTATGACTCGTTTAAATGAAAAATAATTAAACAACTCAGACTTGGCTCAATTTCGGCTCGTTTTGGGCTCGACTCACTTTTTAAACAAGTTGAGTTTGAACAATTTTTTAAGTTCGTTTGAAAAATTGATATTAACCAGCTCAACTCGATTATCATCACCAAGTCCACCAGGTCCCATATATATTAATGGTAGATGATTTACTGTGAAAATGTTCATATTGAAATGTATATGGATAGTCCTTTACTTTAAAATGATTGGAACAAAATATGGACATAAAAATACAAAATAAAAATAATATGAGGGACATCAAGGAATGCATTAATATTTTCTTTTGTGGCAACTTTTCTTTTAATTTGTATACTCCTCCCTACTATACATCGAATTCCATTTGAAAAAAAAAAATAAAAAAGATTTCCAAATTTTAAAAAAAAAAAAAAAAAGGAATATGTGAGTGTGTGGAGAAAGTAAGAGACACTTAGGTTACTTGGTGGTAACTTGGTAAAGAGTTGTTTTTAACAAATTATTTGCATTCAAATCCAAAAAATCACATCAAAATAATTAATTTGTTAAACCAATAGGGTAAGGCCGTATACATTTTTAATAGATTTGAAAAAAAAATTAAGGAAATGTGTTGATGTGACAGGTGGTAGCGACGGATGATGGAGGTGTTGCCTATAGTGAGATGACAGTAGGAGTAGTGATTATGCAAAAAAATGTGAAATGATTTGTGTAGAAATGTTTTTTAAGGAAGTAGAAGGTTTTATTCTCTGTCTCATCTCTCTCTTTCTTTTTGTTTTTACTTATACAGTTAATTAAACGGTGAAATTATTTAAGTGAGCCCAAGTACTAACTAAAGTCCACTATAAATATTATGGTAAACAATGCATGAAGTTCCCAAACTAATATCTCCAAATTGTATTTCAACAGCATTAGCATTATTCTTAAAAAACATTCTTGAATATTCTATTATTTTTTTCCTTCAATAAATAGTAAAATGGCGGCAAACAAGGGTTTTTTGAATCCACATTTTCTCTATTATAAGTTATCAATGCTTTCCTCATCCATTCTACACATAGAACATGTCGTGTTTAACAAGTTACCGTCAAGCAAAATTGTGATCTCTTGGTATAATTTGTAAATATTTACATTATTAAGAACTCGATAATTAACATATTATCAGAACAGGCAATCCCCAATATCTCTATTAGAGACTACACGTAAGGATAGCATTAAATATATTTGTTTCATGTTTCTTCTTGAGCAATGATATTGAGATTTAATTTCTTGACCTAATTCATTATAACAATTGGTTTAATAGCGGGATTCATTAAATATTAAAACTTGATGGTAATTCAATGGTTACAATAAATCGATCAATTTTTCAGGTTTCAAAAACATTACTCTTCTTGATATCATTCAAGTTTTCTTTTTTTTTTTATGGTTAGGAGTGTTCGGGCCAGCTTACGCACACATCGACTAATCTCATCTCTGATTCAGTCAAAGATAGACTATCCACGCTGCGACTAGAGTATTTATGAAAGATAAATCCCTCATGATCTGACGCCTAAGTTTACGAAGTCAAAACTTATAAATTTACAGTTCATTCCTATTATTACTTGAACAATCTTTAAACTTGCTACTTGCTATCATTCAGGTTCATTCAGTATATGTTGATTTACGGCAACAATTTCCATTTCAACCTCAAAAATTCATAGACAAAACACCGATTACCAAATGAATGAAGATTTATACCCAAATTTCTATACAGTTGAGAAGAGGGTATTTTACAAATAAACCCTTGGCCGACTCGGCCCAAATTTCCACAAGCACTTGTTTTCAATTTGAGTAATCTCGAAGTAAAGTCCACCCCACTCGAATGTGGCGTTGAACTTCTAATTACTGGCATGTGAACAAGTACAATATTGAAGTAGTTGACTTGTAGATTTTATATTACTTCCTATTAGAATACTTTAATTAAATTGGTGTTTTTTATGTATGAAAATTCAATTTCACATCGATTAAATATCTAAAAGTATTTGAGTGCGTGTATATATATATATATACTAATGTTATCTAGTTTTTGAATTAAAGAGAAATCTTGGACCTCTCACGTGCGCAGGGATGAGACTAACGGAGGGAATGCAGATTTCTAAAATCTACGAACTACACTGATGGGCCTAGTCTACGACCCGAGTAGTATTCCAATAGACATATATTTACATGTAACGTACGTCGTGCATTACTAGTCTATAAAAATAATCTAAATAAAATATTTGAATCCATAAAAAATAAGCACCAAAAAATCAAGATTTAAGTCAAAAATAAAAAATAAATTAAATAATGCACCAAAAAGTTAATTAATTAATTAAATAAGTTGGACCCATTAATTTACGCCCATGAAATTAAAGGTCCTAAAATCAAAAGTTTTAGACAAAAGAAAAAAGCTAATGCTACTCAAAAGTCATAATTTTCAAACTCACCCCCCCCCCCC
>CAUOFW020005636.1:0-21756 GCA_963454935.2 Ilex paraguariensis | reverse complement strand
CTCTCTCTCTCTCTCTCTCTCTCTCTCTCTCACACACACACACACTTAAAATTCTAAAATATAAAACACATCTTAGTCTCATTCTCTCCATACACTCTCTCGATGACACAAAGCCAGATATCTGTCTTGCTCTTGTAAAACACCGATCCTTCAAATGTCATACAAAATCCCTTCACATTCAGCTTGGCAACTGACACACAAGCTCAGGACTAGTCCACTATAATGGTGATAACCGAATATTGGGAATAAGTGTGATGAATAAGGTTACATTATTCTACACCTTTAGGGTTTTTTATTTTTTATTTTTATTTCAAGCATTTGCTATATTTTTAATAGGTTGTTTTTTATATTTTTCATTACTTTGTTGATGATATATTTATAATATGGGAACAAGAAAATATCTTTCTGGATATGAAAATTTGACTTTAAATTTCAAAATATCTCATTGGCCATTAGAAAACATCAAACCCTAATGTTGAGTGTTGAACCATACTACATTCCCTCCTTTTTTTTTTTTTTGGGGGGGGGGGGGGGGGGGNAGGTATATATATTTTTTTATTATTTATTTAAAATTGCATCGTATCTTACGATACACGATACGATACACGATACGATACAATATTTGTATCTTACGATACGCCTTCCGATACACGATTTGATAACTATGGTTGTGGCAGTCTTAATCATTGCTTCTAATATAAAACCTCAACCCTTTGTTCATTCTACTGGCATACTGCCTAATAACAACCTTGCCGTTGCTTATGATATTCTACTTCTTCTATGTGAAGAATTGGATAAAGATGACCAATTTTGTATCTACGTGACAATGATGGACGGACGCAACAATTAGCACTGTCAAGAGATTAGATTTCTAATGAATCTTATAATATTCCAATTTAGAAAATTCCATTACCACTCAATATGGTATAGTAATANCCTGACAACGACGGACGCAACAACTAGCTTTGTCAAGAGATTAGGTTTCTACTGAATCTTACAATATTCCAATTTAGAAAATTTCATTACCACTCAATATGGTATAGTAATACACCAATACAAACTATTTAGAACCATCTTGAATCTTAGTAGACCTAATTGTGGGAGAAGTGGGGTGTCTTCCAAAGTCGATGGAGGAGGAATGGCTCACATTTATCCACGATTACCTGGATTTTAATGTCAATTCTCTACTAAAATTATTTCTACGTACCCGCACAGATGGTCCAATAGAGAATTGAACTCTAATGCACATTATAACCTCAAATGTACATTTTAAATTCACCTCTTGTTGATAACTTTTGAATTTTATTTGTACATATAATTTAATTATAATTATAAATTTTTAATATTTGATATAGAGAGATAAATTTAATGTGCCAATATAATTCATTATTGTGGGAAAAAATGAAAAAAAAAAAAAAGGTAAATTCTATTTTGTCCCCTGAAAGATAAAAAATTTTCAGTTTGTCATCTAAATGATTAATTTTTTCGCATTACCCCTCAAAGAAATAAAAATATTACAATATGATTTATTATCTAATTTTTTTTTTGGTCGTCCGAATGTTTTATGTCAAATCAACAAATCAAAAAATCCTAAAACAAATAGATAATTAAATGGAAATAAAACAATAGATTACATTGTAACATTTTTTATTCTTTAAAGGGGTAATGTAAAAAAATTAATTATTCGTGAGGCAATTGAGAATTTTTGTATCATTCAGGAATAAAATGGGATTTTCCCAAAAAAAAAATAAATTGGTTCTATCTACTTCTTGTGATTCTTCAAAATTTTGGGGAAAATTAAAAAAGTGAAGTGTCTTTTTGGAGGACACTATTGTAAAACAGTAGCAGTAATTTAAAAGCGTTTTGTTTTCGATCCATTGATCAAAAGAGGCTGATTTGACATAGACTGACCGACTAAATCAGTGGAGTCCAGCATCAGTTAAGTGGGCTGTGCCACAACATCCTATGCTTAAAACTATGTGAAGTGCCAAAAAAATCTCTCGAGTTATCCAGAAAATAAAATTATTTTTTTTTAAGTGAATGGATTAACTTACACAAATTTCGATTAATCCCTTTCTAAGTCTGGTTAAAAGCATATCATTCAGGCCTAGATTAAGGTATTTATAATAGATAAATCTCTCATAACCTAACTCCAAAAAATTATTAAGATTCGAACGCAAGAAATCTAAGTTTACAGTTTATCCTTATTACCATTTGAGTTACCCTTAAACTTTGATCCTTGCCTTATATATACATCTTTTAGTCAAGGTCCCATGAATACTTGAACATGAACATTTTCTTTTTTTTTGAAAAATAAATAATTTTATTGATCCAAAAATATTGATATTACAATGAAGTTGAAAACATACCATGGAACATACATAATATGTTCACGAAGGTGGGTTCCACCTCCTTCCACACTCTTCAGAATTATCAAAATATCTTATAGCAAAGTAAAGTCAACAATTTAATTGCTGGGTTCCACCTCCTGCCACACTAATATTCAAAAGATTAACATTTTACCACATCATCCAGTATCAAAGCATTTGTAGAGAGAAAATTTTAGTATATGCAACATTATTGTTTGTATATACTCATTATAGTTTTAGCTAAGATTGACAATGAATCAGACTGTGTTAAGCTTGTGTAGTATCTAAGTTGTGTTGTTCAATTAATACATGGTATATTAATAGTCATGTATAGCCAAGTTTGTATGTATTGTTGAATTTCACTTGTGTAGAATTGTATTTGTGTAAAACTAGGATCATTAATACTGATGATGCACAAATTGATTTTGCACACCATAAGTGATCAGTAATAAATGCAGTAGTAAAGTAGAGAGATGTAGAGATAAGACAATAATTTATAGTGGTTCAGTCACTTGTGACCTATGTCCACTCTGAATGGTTAGGGCCGCCGGGATATTTTATTACTTCAAGTGTATAAAAAAGAGCAGGGAGTTACAAGCTGAGAGAGATAGGAGATGTGTGCTCGACTGAATGTGATCTGCCCCCTAGTGTTGGTAGGGCTTACAATTTATAATCCCCTCTTCACAAATTGGGGCCACTTAATAGTAACTAAATAGCTAATCTAATGGAGGTGGCGACCTCTTATCAACAGATGAGGTAGTTACGGTGCTCTCCATAAGATTCAGTCAAAAGATGAGGTGGTGGTTGACTTCTTCCAAGGCAGCGTGGATAAGACTTTTGGGATGGCCTTACTCTAAGATGGCTTGGATGAGACTTTTGGAATGACCCTTACTTTAAGGTAGGTAGGAGGAGACTCTTGGATGACCCTTACTCTAAGGTGGCTAGGAAGAGGCTCTTAGATGACCATTACTCCAAGATGGTTAGGAGGAAACTCTTGGATGAACCTTACTCCAAGGTGACTAAGAAGAAACTCTTGGACGACCCTTACTCCAANAAGAGGCTCTTAGATGACCATTACTCCAAGATGGTTAGGAGGAAACTCTTTGATGAACCTTACTCCAAGGTGACTAAGAAGAAACTCTTGGACGACCCTTACTCCAAGATGTTTAGGAGGAGGCTCTTGGAGACCCTGCTTACTCCCTTGGCAAGCTTGACTGGGTGTGGACTCTTTTGGGCTGGATATGGATCTTTATAAGTTTAGGCTCTTAATTAAGAGTAAGCTTTCAACATGAGTTGGGTCATTTGGGTATGGTTCATCATTTGCCCCTCAATATCCCGTGTCTAGAAAAACTTGGAGAATGGGGCATTTGTTTGAACCTTGAACTCTGTTTGGTGGAGACTCCTTCTAACAGATGACTCTTTCCCTTTGTGATATATCTCACGTCTATAGAACATNTCTGGTTCATCATTTGCCCCTTAATGTCCCGTGTCTAGAAAAACTTGGAGAATGGGGCATTTGTTTGAACCTTGAACTCTGTTTGGTGGAGACTCCTTCTAACAGATGACTCTTTCCCTTTGTGATATATCTCACGTCTATAGAACATCTCAAATCTCAAGGCCTCCCCCATTTTTATTTGGACTCTATAAGACCATTTGGCTTCAAATAAGGACTAGAGCTCCTATGGGTGTTGTTGAGGACTGGACTTTATAAGACCATTGGAATTATNTGAGTTACCCTTAAACTTTGATCCTTGCCTTATACATCTTTTAGTCAAGGTCCCATGAATACTTGAACATGAACATTTTCTTTTTTTTTGAAAAATAAATAATTTTATTGATCCAAAAATATTGATATTACAATGAAGTTGAAAACATACCATGGAACATACATAATATGTTCACGAAGGTGGGTTCCACCTCCTTCCACACTCTTCAGAATTATCAAAATATCTTATAGCAAAGTANTTGCCCTTATCATCTTGGAAATGAGGGTCTCCACCATGGAAAAGGGGAGTTGGAAGAAAAGGCGAAGCTGCCTTATAGTTATGAGGGCGAGCTCCCCTGTATAGGGCGCCCAAGTGGGGAGCTCCTTGACGTCCAAGGCATGGAGCTCCACTACTTTGGTGTCCTCCAGACTGTGCTCCGCCTTGTTGTCGAGCGAGCATCAGTTGCAGGATCTGTTGATTCTAAGCTACGAGCTGTTGCATTGTCTTCAGTATCTACTATGCAGTTGGAACATGATTGGTTTATGGAAGAGTAACATCCTCCTCTCATGGTGGATTGTCCTCAGGCAGATTTATGAATCTGGTGGTAATTGTCATAGGTTCAATAGAGGTAGTGTTTAGAAGTGAGAATTTAGTCGTTCCCACAGACGGCACCAAACTGATGATGCACAAATTAGTTTTGCACACCACTTATAAAGTGATCAATAATAAATGCAGTAGTAAAGTAGAGAGATGTAGAGATAAGACAATGATTTATAGTGGTTCGGTCAATCATGACCTACATCCACTCTGAATGGTTAGAGTCACTAAAATATTTTATTATTTCAAGTGTGTAAAGAGAGCAAGAAGTTACAAGCTGAGAGAGATAGTAGATGTTTACTCGATTGAATGTGATCTGCCCTCCAATGTTGGTGGGACTTACAATTTATAATCCCTTCTTCACAGATTGGGGTCACTTAATAGTAGTTAAATAGCTAATCTAGTGGAGGTGGCGACCTCTTCTCAACGGATGAGGTAGTTACGGTGCTTGCCATAAGATTTGGTCAAATGATGAAGTGATGGTTGACTTCTTCCAAGGCCGCATGGATGAGGCTCTTAGGATGGCTTTACTCTAGAGTGGCTTGGATATGACTCTTGAGATAACCTTTACTCCAAAGTGGCTAGGAGGAGACTCTTGGATGACCCTTACTCCAAGGTGGCTAAGAGGAGTCTCTTAAGATGACCCTTACTCCAAGGTGGTAAGAAAAAGACTCTTGAGATGACCCTTACTCCAAGGTGGTTAATGAGAGACTCTTGGATAACTCTTACTCCAAAGTGGCTAAGAGAAAGCTCTTAGAGATCCTGCTTACTCCCTTGACGAGCTTAACCAAGAATGGACTCTTTTATACTGGATATAGATCTTTATAAGTTTAAACTCTTAATTAAGATTGGACTTTCAACTTGAGTTGGGCCATTTGAGTCTGATCCATCAAATACTACAAACATAATCCTTAATTTTGCATCGATTTTATGTTGGGTTGTTGCATAAAGTACAAAATTGAGATGAGATAATAATAAATGAATCTTACAAAAGAACAAATATTATTTAAATTTAATTTATTTATTTAATCATTGATAATGAGATTAAATTGATAATGAACCCTAGTATTTATGGGGGCTCGTAATTGAGTAAATATTAGATGTGACGGTGACATCACTATATCATCGTTACGCGATATCACTATCTAATAATAAATGATCAAATAGATAAAANGGGGCTCGTAATTGAGTAAATATTAGATGTGACGGTGACATCACTATATCATCGTTACGCGATATCACTATCTAATAATAAATGATCAAATAGATAAAATAAATCTCACTTGTATACATGGAATAGTTATCTATAATATAAAATAATGACATATTTTAATAAAATCATCTAACAATTACTAATATTATTTTTAAAATTATTTACATTATAGCATATCTTTAAACACAAATTACCCTTATATATATTACATGGATAACGTTGTCTCGCTGTTACATCCAATAGATACTCAAAATTTTATAATGGATTAAGGCTGCAAATTGAGACGAAATAGCATTATTGCCAATAAATGCCCACACAAAGTAAACGTCAACTGAAATCTTACCAAGTGGGCTGTGACCAACCATGGTTCTATAGCCTAAGCCTAGAAATGTGGGAGTACCATTAAGGAATCTACAACACTGACTATAAAGAGAAGTAGACGGTAAATCCTCTTTATATAGAGGCAAAACCCACTCAATTTTCTCAAGTTTCATTTAGTCTCTTCTCTTCTCTTCAAGATTCTTCCATCAAGCTCCAATGGATAACACTGTAGCCCCAGTCAATGGTGATGATCATCAGAACACCTCTGTCAAAACACAACCTTCCAAGGGTCCCTGGAAATCCGCCATTTTCATTATCTGTAAGCTTCCCTTCTATCTCTCTCTCTCTCTCTCTCTCTAAAAGTAAAGTATTAACTATTTATTCATGCAGTTGTGGAAGTGGCTGAGAGATTCGCCTACTATGGAGTCTCGGGGAATCTCATCACCTACCTGACTAATGTTCTTGGCGAACCAACTGCTACGGCTGCGAAGAATGTGAATACATGGCATGGCGTCTCTGCACTCTTTCCACTGATTGGTGCTTTTGTTGCTGATTCTTACTTGGGTCGATTCAATACCATCCTTATTTCCTCCATCATATATCTCATCGTGGGTTCACTTTCTTCACCTTTTTCCTTTCATTTTGACTCTATTTCAATCTCAATCTTCCTTTCTTCTTTCCAGTGATAGGTGAGAGAGAGATAGAGATAGAGACGTAATAAACTTTCAAACCTCTCGTAAGAACAAAGCCATTCTGTCCACATATTATGAACTCATACACGAATATAATTTCTCCGTTTCTAAATATATACTTGTTTTACATAATTTTTTTTATTTTATAATATTTGTCGTGTTATAAAATTAAAATATAATTAATATTTTTTTTTTAAATTTATCTTTAATTTTTCTGTGCATTAAATTAGGTTAAGACTAAATATCTTTCATATTTTTTTTCTTCTCAATACATATTGAATAAGAGTATTTTAGTCTTGTATAATTATTTTTTATTCATATTACAGCTATTTAATAATTTCTTTAATCCCTGTACAAAAATCTTAAACGACCAAAACGGGGAGAATAACTCATAAACCATCAAACCTCGAGTGTGAGTAAGCCATTTTGTCCGTACATTATAGAGTTATATATATATATACAGAAAAGGCTAGCGTGCCGATACAGCGACGTATTTTTATTGAATGAAAAGTGAATGTATAATATCGAAAGTGATAGATCTAATTTAGGGACCTAGTTTTAATGTAAAGAAAGATTAGTTGTGAGTTCTATCGTTAGATAGAGTCTATAACTAATTCAATGATTATATATTACTAAGTTGTTAAATTAGGTTATCAAATTAGATCTAAATAATATTTTCTTAATCGGACTCTACACGTGTAGATTAGAGAGAGATAGCGATCCAAAATTTATTTTTTGATATTATGCTTTTACTTAATTTAATAAATGTGATACAAGTAAAGTTATCTTATTATATTATTTTTACAATTAATTTATATAAATGATCAAATCAAGATCTATGATTACAAACTATGTACTATGTAACACCAGACTTCTTGGTACCATAGACTTATCCATATGGAAAGACACCCGACGTGATAAATTATCAAACCTCTGCTATAAATAGGTAACCATAAAGAATAGTTCAAGGGATAATAAAGATGAACTGTAAAATTATATATCTTAAATTTTAATCTTAGTAATTTCTTGGGACTAGTTCATAAATATCCTAATCTCGACATGAATGATCTATTTTTTATCAAATTGAAGAAAAAAATTAATTAAAATATGTGTAAGTTAACCCAAAAAGATAGAATAAGTAAGACCTTTAGTACTAATGAGTTACGTTATTCGAATTTTTTGCATCCTAGACATTTAATTTTTTTTTTTTTAAAATGTCAATTGATTTTTGAAAATTGTAAATTCGGTACAAAAATTATGGTAGTCTTACCTGTTTATATAATGTTTTTTTTAGACAATATTAAAACATTATTATTATTATAAGGGTGACGATGCGATTCGAATCTAAGATTTTAAAATTTAAAAATTATAATGATAATCATTAGGTCAAACGTTAACTTCTATTTTTTTGTTGTATTACGAAGTTTTTAGAATTAGAATGCTTCTCTAATCATGGATTCCTGCTAAATTCACAGGGTCTAATTCTGCTGACTGTATCAGTATCAGCAACTCCAATAGAACACAGCAGAGCATTTTTCTTTGTAGCACTTTACATATTGACAGTTGGCGAAGGTGGGCACAAGCCATGTGTCCAAACTTTTGCCGCAGATCAATTTGACGAGAATTTTCCCGAGGAAAAGGCGGCCAAGAGTTCATTTTTCAACTGGTGGTACTTAGGGATCGTGTGCGGCGCCACAGCGGCGGTGCTGGTGGTGATCTATGTACAGGACTATGTGGGGTGGGCTGTTGGATTCGGAATGCCGGCAGTTGCTGTGGCTATTGCTCTTGCAATATTTTTGTTGGGTATTGGAACATATCGAAAACAAGCGCCGGTTGGGAGCCCTTTTACTAGGGTGGCGCAAGTGGTGGTTGCCGCCACAAGGAAGTGGCGCTTGTCGGAGGCGAATGGTGGTCATGGCATTTGTTATGAAGATGAGAGTATAGAGATTGGAGTGGATGGTCGAGCCAGGGTCCGGACTTTGGCACGTACTAGTCAATTCAGGTAATAATATTTAAATCGTGTCGTTTTAAATTAATATTAAATATTTATTAATTTTCTTTTAAGTCATTTGATTAATCATGTTAGGTGTAATAATACTAACCCCACCTACTTATTAATTGTGTTGTATTCGGATTATACATGAATAATCCGTAAAACAAAAATCCAACACCAGAATTCCTTTTTTTCACTTAACTAAACCTACCACCCCCTTTGTAACAACTTGAACAATCCACTTGATACTTTATGCTAGTAAAAACCATCATTTTAATTCCATACAATATATTGATTTATACAATATTTTATTACAAAATTTAAAATTTAATCATACATTTCATATAATATTAGTAATTAGGGGTGGCAATTTATACCATAATACGAAAATAAGACTTGAAATTAATACGAAATTAGTGAGTTAGGATTGACCCTTCGACGTAAACTCATATATGACACAACCTGTTAACATAAATAATGAATGAACTGGGTTAGTGTCAAACACGAATAATAAAAAATTAATATGATTAATACATTTAAATAGTATTATAAGAATAAAATGTTAATTTTTTATTATATTTTATCAAGTAATAGCATAATGCTGGTACAAAAAAAAGATATTATTATTTATTTTTCTTATTATATTTATTAAATTAATTTTTAATTTATTAAAAAAGCATGAGCATAGATTTGATTAAGTGATAGTTATATGGGCCAACATAAACACGACAGGAAAATAAATAGATCGACACGCATGACATGATTAGTTAAACAGATTGGATTAGAGTTATCTAGTACTTGACATCAACCCAAAACAAAACTCGACACAACACAATTGTCACCTCTATAATGTGTCACGTCTATAATAGTAAATAGGCTTGTCATGTCAAAATCAAACTATTTATTAAATATTAAATTTAACTATTTATTATTTATTTTAGTAGGTTATATTATTTTTGAGTTTCTATCATAAAATAGTTAAATCTAATTTATTATTTTTATGTTGATTCAAAACTGTGATAGGTTGTGTCGAAAAATAATTAAATCTAACTTATTATTATATATCGAATTCATGTCTTTTGACAAATTATGTCAAAAATCATCACCTCTTCTTGAATTTATTGGTTGAGTAAAGTATAGTATTTGTGACAATGAATATGTGTATGACTTCAAGTTACAATCATTTTGCTTTCTTTTCTTTTTTAATGGTCATTGTGACGCAGTAAGAAACAGGTCGTAGTCGGCAGCCAAGTAGGGTTTTTGGGTGGGGTTTAAACGTTAGGTCGTACAAATTGTTTTAGGTATGTGTCATGTCAAAATCACCACTTTTTAGCACCAGTTGTGCCCATGACCCGATTTTATGACCCAACGGATCATGGATCTACCAATCTAAAATGTGGGTTCAGCGCCCAGTCTATCGCGTCTAGAAGCCAGCTAACAATAAAATACTAAATATAGTTAAAACGACCAAATTGTTAGAGCCGATGTTCCTCNACGGCCCAGTCTATCGGGTCTAGAAGCCAGCTAACAATAAAATACTAAATTTAGTTAAAACGACCAAATTGTTAGAGCCGATGTTCCTCTTATAAAGATAGAATTGAAATGTAGTATCGAACATGTAGATGTAAAACTTATGCTAGACAATAAGGATGAGTTGCAAAATTAAATATCCTGAATTTAAATTTTGACAACGTTTCAAGATCAGATTCTGAGAGATTTATTTCTCATGAATACCCTATAGTCCAGACGTGAATGATTTGTCTTTAATCGGACTAGGAAAAGAATTAACCAAAATGGACGTAAACTGAATTTAACACCTCAAATTATTGAACCAAAAAAAACACTTATGCTAGACGTGCTCAAACAACTCTTATGTTCATTTAAAGATAAATGTTTGAAACCTATAAAAAAGGATAAGTTAATCTAATTGACAAAGNGATTCTGAGAGATTTATTTCTCATGAATACCCTATAGTCCAGACATGAATGATTTGTCTTTGATCGGACTAGGAAAAGAATTAATCAAAATGGACGTAAACAGAATTGAACACCTCAAATTATTGAACCAAAAAAAACACTTATGCTAGACGTGCTCAAACAACTCTTATGTTCATTTAAAGATAAATGTTTGAAACCTATAAAAAAGGATAAGTTAATCTAATTGACAAAGAATTCCATAGACCTAGATGGGGACTAAATTCTTTCCACCCACGTGGGAGATGTAGATTGAAATAACTCTGTCGCCTTCAAATATAGTACTAAGAAATTATTATTTTTTTAATGTATCTCATCTTTTAATCCAATGAAATTGTGAACATATAAAATATCTCTTCTTTTTTTTAACGATTTCACTCTACTTTATTATTTTTGCAATCAATGACTAAATATAGATGAAACATAGATTTACGACGCGAATTCATTTTTTGTTATTATATCAAAATATATATATATTTTTTGGTTGAATGATCTGAAATATTCGAATCATCTTACACGTATCTCGATTAATCTCTTCATCAACTCAATTAAAGGTAGAACATTCACTATTGTTGACAATATGGTCTTATCCCACTAAGTCACGAAAGTTGGTGGTAATAAAAAAACAGTTGGTTAATTGGAGGAATCGCCACTGCTTTACTGACCAATAATACTCGGTAAGAGTTAGACTTTTGGGGGCAGAGTCCAATGGATAGATAGAGCTATGGTTTAAAACTTTTTTAGTTTTGCATAAAACAGTTTGTTGTGTGTCGGCACAAGCAATTGTCAAAAAGAAAAGTTTGTGTCACACTTATCTTTAATGGATGGTCCATTACTTACCTTTTTCACCTNCGGTAAGAGTTAGACTTTTGGGGGCAGAGTCCAATGGATAGATAGAGCTATGGTTTAAAACTTTTTTATTTTTGCATAAAACAGTTTGTTGTGTGTCGGCACAAGCAATTGTCAAAAAGAAAAGTTTGTGTCACACTTATCTTTAATGGATGGTCCATTACTTACCTTTTTCACCTAAAATGTGGATAGCCATTCAACCTTAGACCTTTTGCTCTACACCAAAATGATATACATGTGTGTGTGTGTGTGTGTAAAGTGGCCTGTGACGCCATTAAAGAGCCAACTATCTGGAATTTTGAATAGCATGGATATGGAGGACTTTGATAGATTCGGTATTTCGTAACGCTATTGAGCCGAATAATTTATNAACCATTCAACCTTAGACCTTTTGCTCTACACCAAAATGATATACATGTGTGTGTGTGTGTAAAGTGGCCTGTGACGCCATTAAAGAGCCAACTATCTGGAATTTTGAATAGCATGGATATGGAGGACTTTGATAGATTCGGTATTTCGTAACGCTATTGAGCCGAATAATTTATTGGTCATCTTTAATTCTCTCAAATTTTCTTTAGTCAAGGGATATAAGTGTCAATCCTTATTAAAAAACTAAGGCTTGATTTCTTANTAATTTATTGGTCATCTTTAATTCTCTCAAATTTTCGTTAGTCAAGGGATATAAGTGTCAATCCTTATTAAAAAACTAAGGCTTGATTTCTTATGTCCCACTCTTTTGCAGTTTTATTGTTTCCACTTTTGAATTTCTCTTCCCTCATCAACGAGTGTTTTCTCCTCTGCTATATATGTATTACGTGAAAGTTGTGTAGGAATCGATTCGTTATTGTAGCAGTGATCTACTGATTTATACAAGGGAGAATTACACTCACGTTCTCTAAAGTGTGTTACTTAATCACTTAGACCTCTTGGTATTTGAAATATTACACACAGATCCCTTAAAGTTTATACGTGTATAACAATTAGACCCCTGATGTAAATATATCAGTTAATAAATTATACCTACACACCTTAAAGTTTGTAGGCATATAATACTTAGATCCCTTAAGTTTAAAATATTATACTTAGACTAAAAATATTTAATCAAAGATAGATTATCAAGTATTTTAAATTTTACAACTAAAATTCATGTTCTGTTGGATTTATTGAAATAAAATCAAAAATAAAAATTTAATATTTTTTCTTAAAAATCGGTATTAGTATACAATTATACTATCTATTGAAATAAAACTAAATAATCAAACAAGTGGTACAAGTCATTCATAATAGAACAAATTCATGTTCTATTATGTCATTTATTAAAATAAAATCAAAAATAAAAATCCAGTTTAAAAAAAAATCATAGTTAGTATGCAATTATACTATCTATTAAAATAAAACTAAAACAATTAAATAAGGGGTCAAACTGCAATGAATATAATATTTTTTAGTTTTAATCGGAGTAGTTTCGTATTTTAATTTGGTTGTTTAAACGACCAAATTAAATTCTAATAGACAATATAATTNGTTATGTATGAAAGTTGATTTCTTAGACCCCTGCTGTAAATATATCAGTTAATAAATTATACCTACACACCTTAAAGTTTGTAGACATATAATATTTAGATCCCTTAAGTTTAAAATATTATACTTAGACTAAAAATATTTAATCAAAGATAGATTATTAAGTATTTTAAATTTTACAACTAAAATTCATGTTCTGTTAGATTTATTGAAATAAAATCAAAAATAAAAATTCAATTTTTTTTCTTAAAAATCGGAATTAGTATACTATCTATTGGAATAAAACTAAATAATCAAACAAGTGGTACAAGCCATTCATAATAGAACAAATTCATGTTCTATTATGTCATTTATTAAAATAAAATCAAAAATAAAAATCCAGTTTAAAAAAAAAATCATAGTTAGTATACAATTATACTATCTATTAAAATAAAACTAAAACAATTAAATAAGGGGTCAAACTGCAATGAATATAATATCTTTTAGTTTTAATCGGAGTAGTTTCATATTTTAATTTGGTTGTTTAAACGACCAAATTAAATTCTAATAGACAATATAATTGTATACTAATTACGATTTTTTAAGAAAAAATTGATCTTTTATTTTTGATTTTATTCTAATAAATTATATAATAGAACATGTATTTTAATTGTAAAATTTAAAATATTTGATATTCTATTTTTAATTGAAGTATTTCTGGCTTAAGTATAACATTTTAAACTTAAGGGGACTAAATAATTTATGTTTACAAACTTCTGGGGATTTAGGTGTAATTTATTAACGGATATATTTATAGCAGGGGTATCTAAATGTTATGCATGTACAAATTTTAAGAGGTATGTATATAATATTTCAAATATTAAAGAGTCTGAATAATTAATCGACAAATCTCGTTGCGGATGTAATTCATCTTTTATATAAACAAACAGGGAGTCATATATGAGCTACCGAGTTTTCNTGTAACATTTTAAACTTAAGGGGACTAAATAATTTATGTTTATAAACTTCTGGGGATTTAGGTATAATTTATTAACGGATATATTTATAGCAGGGGTATCTAAATGTTATGCATGTACAAATTTTAAGAGGTATGTATATAATATTTCAAATATTAAAGAGTCTGAATAATTAATCGACAAATCTCGTTGCGGATGTAATTCATCTTTTATATAAACAAACAGGGAGTCATATATGAGCTACCGAGTTTTCACTAGGGTCGCAAATGGATTGCGTTGGGCCTATCTGCATATCACAGTCAATGGTCCAGGGTGGGTCACAGCCTAGACCGTCGGCTTTTAACTAGTTAGTGGGCCAGGTTAATCTCACTCAAAAAAATTAGGGCCATTATCATTTATAGCCCAATAGGATAGACCTAGTAGGCTGAAAAATGGCCCTTGGCCCTAACCTTGGAGCTATTGGTCTGCCCATGGACCCCCATAATTTGTCAATCTTTAGTTTACACTGAACTATTAGAATGTTCTGTTCCCGTGCCAATAGCAACTATTCTAGAAAAAGAGCACTCTCCTTGAACTAAAATCAAGGTTGTATAACTTTTAACATATGTTACAGCTTTTGGTGTAGTTTCTCTCTAGCTTGCANTCCCGTGCCAATAGCAACTATTCTAGAAAAAGAGCACTCTTCTTGAACTAAAATCAAGCTTGTATAACTTTTAACATATGTTACAGCTTTTGGTGTAGTTTCTCTCTAGCTTGCAAAAAAAAAAAAGTTTAGTGTTTGATCTCATAAACTCAAAATTAAACGTAAACTCACTAATACAATATCAATTTTATTTCTTATTTGTGGGTTGTAACTTCTNCAAAAAAAAAAAAGTTTAGTGTTTGATCTCATAAACTCAAAATTAAACATAAACTCGCTAATACAATATCAATTTTATTTCTTATTTGTGGGTTGTAACTTCTATGTTTAATCTCGTAAACTTGAAATCTTCAGAATTTTGGACAAAGCGATGATTATCGATGATATCGATGCATCAACCAAGAAGAGAAATCCATGGAGGCTCAGCTCTGTGAATCAAGTTGAGGAAGTGAAGCTTCTTATCCGCCTAATCCCCATATGGTTAAGTTGCTTAATGTTTACAGTTGTGATAGCCCAACAAAGCACATATTTCACCAAACAAGGCAGCACAATGGTCAGGTCAATCGGGCACAACTTCCACTTCCCCGCGGCGTCACTCCAAGTGTTCACTGGCCTCACTATACTGGTCTCGGTTCTAATTTATGATCGAGTACTCGTCCCCCTAGCCCGAACCATCACCAAACACCCTTCTGGCATAACAATGTTACAAAGAATGGGCATTGGATTTTTTTTCTCAGTACTGGCCATGGTTGTATCAGCACTAGTAGAGGCAAAAAGGGTCGGAATTGCACAGGCCCATGGGCTCGAGGATTCGCCAAAATCGACTGTCCCTATGAGTGTGTGGTGGCTACTACCACAATATATGCTGTGTGGGCTGTCTGATGTGTTCACAATTGTGGGAATGCAGGAACTGTTTTATGATCAAATGCCTGAGGAGATGAGAAGCATGGGTGCAGCAGCGTACCTTAGCGCAATCGGGGTCGGGAGCTTCATGAGCACTGGTGTTATAGCAGCTGTGCAGGCCATTAGCTCAAGATTGGGGCATGAATGGCTGAGTGATAATCTTAATGGTGCACATCTTGATGACTTTTATTGGGTTTTGGCAGGGTTGAGTGCTCTGAATTTGTGTGCTTATGTCTGGGTTGCAAAGGGTTTTGTTTACAAGAAGCTTGAATGGGATGATGCTGAGAAAGAGGTGAATTTTCCGGGTTTCGCAGATGCATAGTTTTTGAGACTCTGGAAGACACGTCTAGTGAGTGATATCAAGAGTTAGAATGGTTATTAAACTATTCTTGTATGCCTATTGCGTCTGTTAAATATTGCTGCTTAGTTAAATAAAAATTTATGTAATGTTAATGTCCCTAGGGGCTTGTCATCTTGTCGGGCTTCTGATGCAGGCAAGCGGGTAAAAAAAATGATCAAAAATGAATAATGAAAATAAACTGTTGATTTATTCATAAATACCGGTTTATTTTCTTACTTTATACATGTTGATTCACATAGAATATTAGTTATAAAGGCTTCAATAACTCTGTTGATTTTAGAAGAATTAAGAATAAAAGAGAAACTTTCTTAATTGTATTGAATAATCAAAAGCTGCTTAGTCACTTACAAGAGTTTAAATGGTATTAAAACCATAAAACTAATTAGAAAATAATCAAACATAACTGAACTATCGTTAATCACGTAATTAGATCATTAATACAGATTTTTCTAAAAAAGAAAATTTTCAAACTAATTATACTGCTAAAAACTATGAATCACCAAGATTAAGTCAAAATAAACAGCGATCAATTCTGACTTAAGGCATTGAAGTTATTCAACTACAAAATATTACCAAATGGATAAAATGCATTTTTCAATTTTTAAATAAAGGAAATTATCCAAAATCCATTCAGGGTCATCGCATCCCTTATTAGGGGTACGATGGGATCATTTTGTCTCGTCATTCCTAACTGGACATGAGTGTTTAGAAATTCACGTATGTAGAAATGGCTCTAAAAAAGTCAATTCGTTCTATCTCGATATCTATCCTAACGATCCAAATATTGTGCTGCGATTCGATCTATATCAAATTTTCTCTTTGAGTATCTAAATTCTTGAAAGAGGGCCCTTCTTGTCCTTTCCAAATTGTAGGAATGTGGAACAAGATAAGCAAGTCCAATATGAGAATTCATATATTGAAAATTACAAAAATCGAGACTACTTGGTCATACCAAGATCGAGCCAATCTCCATTTTATGAATTTGATGTGAATATATATGACACTAGAGTGTGTTTGGTTTGAGCATTAAGATTTCGGGGCTACGGGGCTAAACTAATCTAGGCCCACGCACGTAACACCGACTTTGCATATTCCCAATGGTTGGGTCTTAACTCCGAATCTAAAACTCGGCTCGAGTGTATAAGAAAAACAATAATGTTGTGTTTACCAAGTTTTTCATTTTAAGTAATATGACAAAATTTTTATTATTGAATATTAATGGAACCCACTTATTTGATGGTGGTGAGTAAAACAAAAAAATCCAACTATAAATTAATTTTTTTTACAACACCAATTTTTTTTTTTTGAGAGATACCATAGCCATATCTAGAGGTAACAACTCGGCAAGTTGGGTTGGTTTAAATCGGGTTGAAATGTAAAACAAATTTAATCTATTTTTAACCCACTTAATAAATAGGTTATAATTGATTGAATTATAACGAATTGAATTAAACTTATTAACTCATAAAATAATTAAAAATTTAATATAAAGGCATAATAATATACTAAATAAAACACATGCAAAAAGCACTTCATGGGAGAAAAATTAAAGAAAAAAAAGGGGTACATCATAATTTCAAATACTAAGAGGGTACCGTACGAATTCCTATAAATGTAATGAAGATAGACTGTGATGTTCCTTCAAAAAATTATTTGCGTTTGAAGGACCGTATGTGTGTCTATGTCCAAGTCCAAATGTACAACACAAAGGAAAAAGGTGTTGATACTTGATACGACGTAGAATTGAATCTAGATCTGTCTTGATCTAAATGAGTTCTGAATCCGATTTATTTATACGACGAATTTTAAAATTTTAATTTATATCTGCTTACGTTAATAATTAGATGTACGATCCGTTTACTCAATTCAATTTGAACATTTGAATCCTAATAAAATTTTATAAAAAATTAANAATGTGGCCCACTTGATTTGGCACATGTGATTTTAATGATTATTATGAGATAATTAATTTGGATTAGATAATGATAAGGTTATCAATCCAAATCTAACCGGTATAACTAGTATTTTCTAATTGGTCAATGAGAAGAAGTGGTTTCCTGATATTTTACTTTGATGAGAAGTAGAGTTTATGTTGAACTAGGAAACCGGTCCTCTCTCTACCTATAAATATACACATGCCCCATCAAATTGTGTATCCTAAGGATAAAGGTTAAAAGAGAAAAATCGATTTCCGAACTACACCAAGGATGGTTCAACTCTTGTTCAAGTAATTCAAGGTTTGTGATTATGGCTCCAGATATGTTTGATTATGATGTTCTAAATTCTACATTATGATATTATGAGTATGTGAAAATCAAATTGTTCTAGATCTTGGAATTAGGGTTTGATTGATCTCTTTAATCAAATAAAGTTTACACTTTCCTCTATAAATGAATCAATCAGTCTGTTGAACGTACATAATTCAAAGCATTAACTTAAACTATGAAAAAAAAAAAAAGGAAAGAAAAACAAAGAGGGACTGGCTTTAAACTACTGAAAATTTTCTTTCTTTATTGGTCGACTTCCAAGACATTCTTCAATGAGCTTGCTCTTGTTGTTCCTTAACCTTTCCTTCAGTAAATGTGGTCTAAGTTTATTCACATCTGCTTGTTGAACTGGCTTGAGAAAGAACTCTTCTGCCCCTTGTTCCAAGCATCTGATCCATCATATCAACCAAGCAATCCAAGTTCGGTCTCAATTTTTTGTCAACAAGAAAGAGTAATATTGCATACATATGATCAGGGACGGAATTAAAATTTTATCTTGAGGGAAGTCAAAATCATGACATAGACAAAAAATTTATTTAACGGAATTATTCAATGATTATAGTTGACAACAAATTTTAATTTATAAAAAACCTATTAAAATTAATTTTATACAATGCCATTATAAAAATTAATTTGATTCACAAAACCCAAGAATTGGTTTGTACCATAATAAAATTTGGTTTGTGACAATATCACCGTCTTTTTTTTCTTATATAATAATAAATATAACTTTATGGTTATAAATAAATTATCCTCATAAATAATAGTTTCACATGATACTATCGTAAAAATGAATCACAAGCCAATACATTATTTTTTATATAAGTCACATTTGTAACTCCATTTTGGACAAAAAAAAAACCTTTACTNAATGAATCACAAGCCAATACATTATTTTTTATATAAGTCACATTTGTAACTCCATTTTGGACAAAAAAAAAACCTTTACTTTTTATGTTACTATAGTTATCAGAATCAACCAAACAAGTGTCTTCGTCAATAAGAGCAGTACTCATCGATCCATGTAATTATATCCCTCATTTGGTTATTAAATTGAAGTCATCAATCTTTTTNCTTTTTATGTTACTATAGTTATCAGAATCAACCAAACAAGTGTCTTCGTCAATAAGAACAGTACTCATCGATCCATGTAATTATATCCCTCATTTGGTTATTAAATTGAAGTCATCAATCTTTTAAGTACACTAAGTGAAATAAATACTTATACATTGAGCTTTTTAAGAACATAAGAAATAGCAATAAAAGTTTTTAGAAATATATGACAGAATGCGAAGGGGCATGGCTTATACATAGTTCTGTCACTACATATGACGCTTCCTAAACCCCGTGTAATAACAGAAGTTTTGTGCATTGAATTGTCGTTTTTNTAAGAACATAAGAAATAGCAATAAAAGTTTTTAGAAATATATGACAGAATGCGAAGGGGCATGGCTTATACATAGTTGTGTCACTACATATGACGCTTCCTAAACCCCGTGTAATAACAGAAGTTTTGTGCATTGAATTGTCGTTTTTTAGACAGAATTAAAGGAACTACTAAAGAGTTGTGTAAGTTTTCTTTCTTAATTACCTGTTAATCCTTGAAGGAATGTTCTCAGAGGACATTATTACAACTGGTATGTCTCTTAAAGATGAACATTCCTGCAATAGATATCACATAAAAGCTCTAGTTAATAAGATCACTCTTGAAAGTAAACCATGTAGAAATTGTCCAAAATTCACCCCCATAATTTATTTTGGCCTTTCTAATTAAAATTCAATTACTTGAATTCATACAAATGTATCTGTATGAATTGTACTGGTGAAGAAAATTACATTAAATGATAAGATGTCGATATATTTTTTCTCACCAACCTANATATCACATAAAAGCTCTAGTTAATAAGATCACTCTTGAAAGTAAACCATGTAGAAAATGTCCAAAATTCACCCCCATAATTTATTTTGGCCTTTCTAATTAAAATTCAATTACTTGAATTCATACAAATTTATCTGTATGAATTGTACTGGTGAAGAAAATTACATTAAATGATAAGATGTCGATATATTTTTTCTCACCAACCTACTTATAATTGACCTCGTATCTTCAACCAATAAAATTTTTGTAAGAAATTATTCGAATTTTGTAAGAAATTTTTTTCTTTTATTAACTATGTTAATAACCTTGTTTATTGCTATAAAATTAAGGTTTTAATTTTGTTTCATATGGTATGTACAGATGAATACACATATTTTTCCTCTTTGATAATTATTTTTTTTTTCCCAAATGCATAAATTACTAAGTAACACAATTATTAATTATTATTTAACATGGAAGGAAATTGGTTGCTCAAGTATACTAAAATTATTAAATCATTGAATTGAATATTGAGTATAGGAGTGTCAACTTTATTAACTAACCTTAATCTTTCTCAAGAGATCATAGCCCGTCATTCCAGGCATACGGTAATCTGTAATAATCAAATCCACTTCCACCTCCTGCAATGGCAAAAGTTTAAAAACAAAACCTAATAATTTATGAAACCAAAGAAACATATATATAGTGAAAAAACCATGGTTCAGTTTGATAGAGTTTGTTTTAATACTCTTTTTGTTTTCCAATCAAGACAAGTGTCCACACTGTAGAGGACAAATGGCATAGGATCATGAGCTGACGTGGCTACGTGGGTCCCAGCAAGACCCCACAATTGGTAGGGGGCCAAGCACCGTAGAAGGGGTCAAGCACCGCAGAGGGAAGGGCACTTCCCCATTACCGTGGAAGCAGCAAAACGATTCCTTGTCCAAAATGACATGAGTGGTATTACGAGCATGTTGGGGACAATCATGGTGTGACTTGGCCAATCCGTCTCCCATGCCACAGAAATGGTAAACAAACATACCTAGGATTGTAAAACCCAAAAAAAAAAAATTATTATTGACCTAAGGGTTGGAAAGTTAAATTTGGGCTTCCTTTGAGTTATAGTATGTGGTCTCACGCTATGAGAGATAGAGTTTTTCCTCTTTAGATGTAATTTCAACCTAAAATATGGCATATGAAATGAGTAGNAGTTATAGTATGTGGTCTCACGCTATGAGAGATAGAGTTTTTCCTCTTTAGATGTAATTTCAACCTAAAATATGGCATATGAAATGAGTAGGTCAAGAGTGTATATCTAGGGCTGTCAAAATTTGACACGACACGATTAACCGACACGAATTAAACGGATTTGGGTGAGATATTAACGGGTATGGATGATAAACGGATTGACATGCCAAACACGTTTAATAAACGAGTCGTGTTTGGGTGAGACGTGTCAAACCGTTTATCACACATTTATCCATTTAAATATTATTAATATAATAATAAATTAATAATTATTTTATAAAATTAGCAA
>CAUOFW020005635.1:0-26496 GCA_963454935.2 Ilex paraguariensis | reverse complement strand
TGAATTGTATAGAAATGGAGATTGATGAAGAGAGGTGGAATGGAATGGTATAGAACCATTGGCTCCTGAAAAGAAAAATTGATGTGGCAAAGAGAAATGGAAACATTGATGTTGTTGAATTAATACCCTATTGGCAAACATTTCCTGATGGAAGTAAGCTCGAGGTAGTTCAAAGTCTATTCTCAATTTCTGATATGATTCAAATTGTAGTCTGTAATTTTAGTATAGAATTCACTTAAGTTTCATATTAAGCTGTAGTATGGGGTATGTTGTGCAGTATTGTTGTGTTACTGCATTTCTTGACATTTGCAGTTGTGTAGGAGTTCCAGAATTCCAGGCATTTAGAAACTTGGATTCCTTCTGTTCTATTGCAATATCTCTGATGTTACAGCTCATTGATCAGACAATTTTTCTGAGCTGGTTTGAAGCTGTAATGGAGTACTCAGAGCAGGAGCTGTATAGGAGTTTGTGGATAACAGGATATTTTTCTGTATTTTGTACAGTTTTTTGTTTTGGATCTTATATGGGACTGTTTTGCTTAAACAGTCTCAATTTTTTGCTTCTTGTAATCTTTGAATTTCATGCAATACAGTTTCTCTACTGGAGTTGAGTGTTTGGCTCTGCTGGATGGATTGAAATTGATTAAGCCGTATGGTTTGGAGGGGAACCAGATTATGATGGAGCATGGTCAAAGCTACACATAACTGAGTTTTGCTACATTAAGAGTACTACAGCTGTTTGGAAGATACTGAGTTCTAATCAAAGGGCCAGAGACTGAGCTAGGATCAGAAAATTTGGCAGCTGTACAGGAGTTTTTTTAGCTGTTTTGTCTGGTTCTTGTAGCAAAATTCTGTAACAGTTTTTTCTGTTAAAACAGTTACTATTTTGTTAAAACAGTTTCTTTTTTTTGAATCTTGTAATTTTTGAGATTTATTCAATAAAATTCTTCTATTTTTTTTTTTTAAAAAATGGTTAATTTGTTGATTATGTAATGAGAAAGGTGGTGATTCATTTATGTAATGCTACTTATGTTGGATGATGGTGGTATAACTTAGCATTTATTCATTGTTAGTGTAACGGCTGTTAGATGATGGTGGCATTGAAGGGATGATAGGTGTAATATTTGTATGTTGGATGATGGTATTGTAGGCATTTGTTGGATGATTTTCATTGAATGTTGAATGTTTATGGATTCAATATAGTTAAACAATTTAAATTCAATCATCAACATGTATAAACATCAACTCACATTATGGGTTCATGTATACAGGTGTTTCCAAAGGGATGGTTGATCTTCTAAAACAAGACAATAGAAGGTTCACCATCCCCATAGCAAAAAGAATATATTGTAAATGCACATTTCAAAATGATCAAAAAGAAAGTGTTAAGATCGAGCATAACTGGACTTCAACCATCTAGCACTGCAGCAGCAACATCAACTTCATTGCAAAACCATCAGCATCAAGCAATAGCAAAAAAACAGCACCGACAACTTTTGTCCTCTTGTTCTTCAAATATCCTTGAAAAAATCATAGAAGCTCTCGTTCGTGAAGGAGGATTCCACACCGAAAAAATGCATTTATGTTGCATCAAATGACATACTCTACATAAATTAGAATGGATCAATGAGAATATAACATTAAAATCAATGTATGAATAAACTAACATACTTGAGAATTTGATGCTTGTGAACATACTGGTTGTGAAGGTAATGGTTGTGGACATACTGGTTGTGAAGATGAAGGTACTTTAATGACAAATAATCTTCAAATCAATATTATTGTATGTTAAGTAAAAATAAAAAAAATTATTCAATATTCGATGTGTCATACCTTGGACATATTAGAATGTTGTGTAACTACTTTCTTCCTCTTAGATAACTTTTCATTCCATGGCTTGAGTCGACCCCAACCTTTGTAACCACCATCCTTCCTTTTTATACTTTTCACTCGTAAAATATTAGGGTCCACATTCTCTATTCCTACATTATCCACATTCTCCATTCCTTCGTTATCCACACATGTGCTTTCGAATGAAGCACTACCTTCATCAGTATGTGATGCAAACATTTTCTCCACTTGTTCAAACAAATTTTGAATGTCTCGTGTCACCAACTAATATGCAGGTCCAAGTTCAGAGCAACGAGCTGCTAATTGTACCATTCTAGGACATAGTTGCTTATAACGAGATGCTGCCATCAACTTAGGATCCTCCACATTTGATACACTATAATCTGGTGTATGAATATTCCTTGCATCTCGTCTCCATCTCTTTATAATGTAGTCTTCAGGAATTTGCTTAATATTCATTGTGTCCAACACTTTAAGTGCATGACTACATAATATTCCAACCATTTCAAACTTCCGACAACTACAACTAACAAGTTGTTCAGTAGCATTTATCCACATCAAATACTCCCTCTCTTTTCCAAATAATTTAACAACAAATTGATGTTGTTGCTCCATAGTATTGCATGACTTCACAATAACACACTAGAATGTATCATACTCGTCATGAAATAAATCAAACATAGGAGGAGTGTAACATTGTCCAACTTGCACCAACATTCTTGGCAACTTTTGCCTAGCATGGTACTCTTCCTCCGACTCCACACATCTCTTATCATTTACAACTCTATCAAAATGAGTAAAGAATTGAACAATATCATGATTTGACTTTAAGTACTTTTCACAATTTTGCATTCAAACTCTCACTAAGCTGAATGCTCCTCATACCTGCTGTGAAAGTTCTTTTCATATACCCCTTAGCCCATTTCTCCCTCAATGTCCAAGTTGTCTTCATCCAGGTATTATCCTGCAAACTATACTCATCAAGCAAAATATTTCAAGTCTCAAACAATTCATGTTCTTCCGTATATTCATAGATGTATTTTTGCAATTTGGTGACAAAGTTAAAACCATCCTTATATATATTCCCTAGATGTTTTAAAGCATTTGGGGAAAGGTGCCAAGTACATAGCCCGTGATAAGTCTTTGGGATCACTTTGGTTATTGCCTTAGCCATTGTTTGATCTTGGTCAGTAAAGATGGTAATAGGCTTCTTCCCAGACATTGCTTACAAAAATGTCTCAAATAACCATTGAAACGACACTGCAGTTTCATCATATAATAATGCAACACAAAAAATCACAGTTTTTCTAAAATGATTAACGCTAACAAAGCATGCAAAAGACCGATAATCCTTGTTTGTACGGAATATTGTGTCAAATGAGACAACGTCTTCAAAGTGACCATAGTCAATAATCATTTTGGGTCAGCCCAAAATATATTTGTAATATGCTCCTTAACATCCAACTGGATACCATAGTAAAATGATGGATTTTTAACCGCTTCTAATCGAAAATAATTCAACAAACTATCAGCTTCACCGTATCTCAACTCTCATTATCTCCTATCACGGATGTAATTTTTTTGGTCTTGCCAAGTGAATCCCAAATTTTCCCTTCCACCTACCTGGGTACTCATAAGTTCATATGAATATTTAAGTAATATCCCACAATCCGCTGTCATATCAACATGAATGTCTTGCACAGTAGAAACCTTCCTTTGGGATGACATCATATGCACACATTTCTTAAGGTGCAATGGATGATTGTGATCATCCTCTCATTTGACCACGATAAATTTTTCAATTTTCCGATTAAGGAATATGCACATGTGAGCTGGACATTTGGTTCGTGTCTCGGCTCGCGGCTTTATTACTTTTCAATATCTTTTATCCATTTCTCTTTGTCCCTCTTTGCAACAAACATACTTTCTATAAATCATGATCTGGTCTTTTTTACTTTTATTGTGATAGTCTTTTCTCACATTAAATCCAACCGAACCTCCATATTTGTTATAAAACTCATAAGCATCTTCATCCGAGTCAAATTGCATATCAATACTTAGAGTGTTCACAATTTCATTAACCACAATGGACTCCATTATAGATGTCAATACCTACAAAAAAAATGGACTAACTATTGTATCAACACTAAAAACAAACCAACCAAAACAACACGATCAATATAAATTACATGGAGAAGATGACGATGACGTTCGAACCCATTATCAATATAAATTAATAACAAACCAAAACATCATAACTAAATCATATCATAAAATTTAATAATGATCAAAGAAATCAACAAAATAATCGAATATTCAAAATTTTAAAATTTAAATTTAGGTCAAGAATATACCAACTAATAAAAATGTAAATTGTGGGTGTGTATATATATATAAACAGATAAATATCTACGTCGAATCCATTTAAAAACAGATTACATTTATGAATATATATATGAACAGACTAATATCTATGTCGAATCCACTTAAAAACAGATTATATATATATGAATAAATGAACAGATTATATATATATATCTACTTAAAAATATTCGAAATGGACATAAGAATACCAGAAATGGACGAAAGAAACGAATCGCAAAATTGAATAAATAAATCTTGATTCGTTTCTTGGTATTCCAGCTATGCACCAAGAATCACAAAACCTGACGACTCGTTTTTGTGTAAGAGTGCGCCAAGAATGGTGCCAACCGTTAACTTTTAGGACTAAAAAAAATCAATAAACGGCACCGTTTTTTGGGTCTGAATGATTTTTTAAAAAGAGCACCAAACTGTACCGTTTTGGGTCTGGATGTTTTTTTAAAAAAGGCACCAAACGGTGCCGTTTCTCCCGAACAACAGGACTTGTTGTTCCTCCTAAGCAACAGACGAGCTGAATCCTTCGAATCTGACGTTCAGAAGTCTAGAGGATATGCATTGTTGTGACAAGCCCATTCTTATCTGTAACTGGCCACAACATCTGTTGATGGGTCGGATATACCACCCATAATTGCCCAAAACTCTGGCGCATGATTGAACATTTTCATAACCAAAAGGGAATTTTTTTTTTTTTTTTTTTTTTTTGGGGGGGGGGGAACAAAGTGATTAGAGTAAGAGGACGAACTATGTTTATGCTTAACTCCGATTGTATTTGTCTAAAACACAAGCCTTTAAGTAGCAAAGGAATACACATTCGGGCCATAACATGACTCTGCATTATTGATACATCCATGCGTTTTGGGTTTATTTTTTTTATTTATTTTTTAGACAGAGTATGCATAGTAGTTTAGTCGTAAATTATAAAATCTTTGTCACATTTTTCTCAACCCAGTTCAAAGTTCGATATAAACATTTCCAAGCCCACCCCCAATTTCCTCTCCTCGATTCCAATAAGATCAGCAATTACTCTTCATCTAGGATTTTCTTTTTCACAATTATATGTGTTTGGTAGATTATTCAAAATTCGACTCTTTTCAACACAATCTCTCTGTTTTTTTTTTTTCCAATAGATCTCCACCACGTGTATTGGTAGGGGATCTAATTATATTCAGTTAAAAAAAATGAAAAAAAGTATATTGGAGACATCCAAATCTCGATATTGCCAAGTGAAATTGTTGGTTAAGCATAATGTGTCATCAGCAATTTTGTTTGTCAACATTACTTCTACGATGAGCTTGCCATCGTGGTTTTTAATTAGAAACCAACGCAGCTTTGCTGTTATGTGTTTGGCCTTCCCCAAAGTTTCATGTAGTTTTTGGTTTATTATTGTTGTTGTGTAGTTTGTGAAACAAAAACAACCATGAACTAATAATGACATTTTTGGAAGGCCTCCTAAACACAACCAAAGGGGGAGCTGTTATTTATGCAGCGGTTCCTCAGGCTCTACATCTACTCTGTACATAACTCTTTGGCATGGTTTGGGCCAACAAAATTTGTTGCTCCACATGTTATGTCCGACGCAAATTCTTTACTATACAATTTCTTTTGACGATTGATCAATTATTGTCTATAACAATAATTTTGCGTGTTGTAAAAAAATCGATGAGGGTCACATCACAAGAATCATTTTGTTTTTTTTATTTCTTGAAGTTGTCTACCATACTCAAAAAAAAAAAAAAAAAAAATCTGAACCATTCCAACATTTATCACATTGTGGGTGTTTTTATCACTGATGTGATACTAAAGATGGTAAAAATAGTTATCATAATAATGATAAAAATAAACACAAATATAATAAATTATTTACCAAAGTGGTAATTTGTTTTGTACGGAAAAAATGAAAAAAATAATTATTACAATATTGATAAAAATACCCATAGAGTTATATAAAAATATTCATTAAAATAGTAATTTTTAAAAGTATGTTACCGAATTTTTTCCCGTACCCTAGTCAAGTCTTTTTTCTCTGATTAGCCTCCTTTCAACTTCATGTATGAGTGTTGACTTACTCCTAAGATAACTTGGCTTGCAATATTGACCTTGAAGCGCCCGATATAGAATAATGGCTCAACTCCTACTCTAGTGTATTAATGTTGTGATTCATAAAGAAGGGGTGTTTATCCAATTTGATATGGGATTTAAGGGGTGGCTTAACAGATATTGAAGTGTAACTATTTCAAAGCACCTGCTACAACCAGATGATTGTTTAAATTCAGTGGACTGTTCTAAGCAATAGTCATAAGATAGTCATTGTTGAATAAGTGCATTAAATGATGTAAAATGACCTGTTGAACAAACCAGGTAATAGCTTTACAGGCAAGTTGTATTGGTTGGAAACGGCAGAGCTTTAGGCAAGGGGCAAATCAACTGAAAATCACCTTCACCTTCAATTAAAAGGGTGTATGACACTTCTATTAGTACAAGGTCTACGAGTGGTTAAATTTACGTAATTTTATCCTTGCAAGTAGAGAAGTTATTTCTGTGATTGACATGACCTCCAGATTATAATAGAGCAACATTTACCGTTGCACCAAAACGTTACCTTCAATTAAAGGGCAAAAATTAAAACATGATGGATTAATGTGCATGACTTTTGATTTAGGTGAAGATGGAATATTAACCCATCAAAAGGTTTGAATTTTAAGGTCGTTTGCTACTTATTTATTTCACATTCCACAATAGATCTGTGGGTCTTTTGTGTATTAGGTACCATCTTTGTTCATTTAATGTTCAATGGATGTTACCGAGAGATGTAATTGACCATTAACAAATTTACTAACCCACTCTTTTGTATAACTCAAAAGTTTCATATTGTCAAGGATATGACTAAACTTGTCAATCAGGTTTTTCTATTTAAGAATTCGATCTATGAAAAAAAAAATAAGAAAAAAGAATAGTTCGACTACTAGATGGAATTAGGCCTATCAATGATTTGGATTTAGTCTGATTCGATAATTTGAATATAATTTTTAAAGTTCGATATGAATCCGATGATAATCACTTAATTTTTTAAATAATCCCCTCCCTTGTAAGAGTTTCAAATAGTTACCCAAACAAAAACTAAATTTTTTAAAATAATCACCTAATTTTTTTAATATTTATATAAAAATATATAAACAATTCAAATTCGAATATAATTTGATCGGATATAAATATATTTAAATCCGAATCAAATAAATACAAGATATCAAAATCAAATACGGATTCAGATTATAAGTAAAAAATATCAATTTATATTCAGATTCGGATCAAAATCTGATTCATTGACAAGCGCATATTTAACTGCTACTGTCATCAGAAAGAGAGGAGCTGAATCTTGAAATGATGCCGGCTAACCAACAACGTCATTGTAATTGTTAAATATAGATTCAATGTTCAAGTTATATATTAAGACTAATACATCAAGAACATAATTAATGTCAATGGACTACTTTTTCGATGACCTTCAAGTGGGAATGGGATACAAAAAGTGCTGTTTCGCTGCCGGCCGGCCGGCTGGTTTGCCGACTAGTAGTGCTGTGCATAAGGCCAAGAGGAAAAACGTAAACTTGTCAATTAAGCTGATGCTAAGTCCTATACAACTATATTCTATTTCTATGGTTAAAAATGAATGCGACTTAGTTTGATATCACTCAACTATATCACTGTCCCATCGTGCGACTTATTATACGAGAATTATGGGTAAAACAACGTTACTTATCGAAAAAGTATGTTAGTTAGAAAAATTATGTTATAATATGGCATAAAAAGAAGTAATTTGACCCACAAACTAGATATTTTGACAAATTACAAATCAAACTACTAGGCTATCATGTTCTATTAGGGGTGCAAGTAAGATGGATCAATTTACAAGTAACTCGGAACAATATAATCCAAACCGACCAAAATATGGGTTCGAATTTCATAGCTTAATTTGAATTTTGGTTGATTTGTTAAATACCTTCTTTGAATTTAACTCGAATTTTGACACGAGAATTGAAAATGATGTCCAACCAAGGTTGCGTTACCCAAGTTCAATTGAGTTTAACTTTTAAGAACGAGCAGAATTTGCATGAGCAACTCCCTGTGGATAACTTAAGTGATAACACAACAAGTCGTAAAATTTACATGTCTTGAGTTTAAATTTTGATAATTCCTTGGAACTAGATTATGAGAGATTTATTTCTCATGAAAAACCTAACCATTGATCGGACCGGAGAAAAAATTATTCGAGATATATGTAAGTTGGCATAAATATACCCGACTGTTAAACCAAAAAAAAAAAAAGACCGTACGAGCTGTGACTTTGGTACAAGAATTTGTAAACAATCACAACAAAATTCTTCGTACTTGACGAGGCTTCCATCGGAATATCAAGCAAGTTATTGGACATTTGTATAGATGGATGGGAAATACACTTTTAATGACCAGAACAGACGATCCCACAAGAAAGGTAGGCTTTTCAATCACAGAAAAAACAAAAAACAAAAAAAGGAAAAAGAAAGGTACGATCAGCTGAATCAAGTCTCAGCAGTAAGACTCAAGCATATACTGTCTTGGTAGAATATATAATTATCCACAAAAACAAATCCAAAATAAACAAAAAGCTTTCAACTACGAAAATATGATGAAAACGGATAAAAAAAAAATTCAATGAAATTTGTGACATTCTACAATTACTAATTTGCTTTATTGTCTTTATCTACGAGAACCTCAAGCTCCTTTAATAGGAGTGGGTCTTATTCTTAGTGTCTTCATATGGAGAATCAACCTTGATGTTCTGGAAGCTTATGACCAGAATTGTTGCCAATTAAGCTTTTGTATAAACTAAGCGCTTGAGCCATCATGCTGGCAGGATTGGAAGCACTAGTAGGAAGCAATAATGTTGTGCCCTATAGGATATAGGGAAATTTTTAATGAATCATTCAAACAACGAAGCAGTGTATTACAACTTCTAATAGCACTGTAATTTACCTTCCCTGCAATCTTGCTGAAGGCTTGAATATACTGCTCAGCAATTCTCAAACATGCAGCCTACAAATCCCAAAACATTTATAGGTGCATTATCCAAATAATTCTAATAACAGTTTCTAAATATTAAAAATCCCTCATGGCCACTAGAAGTATGATTCACGACCAATCTAGAGCTGTGAACCAATGTTTTCACCGACTTTAGCCCTTTTGTATTTATAATTACAGGGAAAAACCACACCTAAATGGCTAAATACTGGGATATTGCCATAAAACTTTCCTGAAGAACCAAACATTCACTAGCAAGATAAAATGGAAGACTGAAAAAGGTCATCAAAATTTAGGTCAAAGTCTCACCCTATTCACAACCGTTTAAACCCTCAGCCCTAAGTTCATCATAGTTATACTCGACCTTTGTGGCGCGACAACAGATTTCTTCGATTGAATAACAAGCCAATTGGATTATAGATAATCAATTGTGTGGTTAATTTGAGATTTAAAGAAGAGAGACTTCTACATTGTATCAATGTATAACTACAAAAAATGCAATCAAACTACTGAAGGACCTCACCTCCACACCCCCATGTTCTTTCAGTGTCTGTGATACCATAGCAATTCCTTTGGAAGTTGCTTGCGCTCTAGCAAGGATGGCTACTGCTTCTCCTGATTTATTAATTTGAAAACAAAATGTTAAAGAATTAGAATAGAAGTTGCCAACGAGAAGGGAAATCAGCACTCGCACAAAGCAGAATCGATATGATCCATGGCATCATTGAAGGGATTAAGAAGCACAATAGGTGTGGAGTCAAGAGAATGAAGGATCAACTTGAGCAACATTGAACATCAAGAACATCACATATTACAAGCAATCAAAGAAACATATATGAGCTTCCTCAGCTGCAGCAAAAAAAAGGCAAATTCTGTGAAGACTAGTGCATAACACTTGCAGCATTCTTCAAAAACAAAAATTTCCACCTTAAAAATGAAATTCATCTCCAATGGAAATGTTACACAGGAAGTTGTATGCCTATTTTTAAAATTAACAAATCGGCTCCTTCTTCTCCTCCCCCTCCAAAAAAACAAAGGCCCCACCTTTTACATTGAATAAATTAAGGACACAAAATTTTGCCAGTATTTTTCGTCATTATTATTTATCGTTACCCAACATCCGATGCTATTTGACTTTTCAAAATGCATGAATCACTTTTGTCAGATACACAATTCTTCAATAGGAGTGGTAATGCCACTGACATGTTCCAATTGACATTCACTGAGCAAGCTTGTCTAGAAATTCAAGTTTATCATTAAATTGCACTAGAAGTCTCTTATATCACATAAAACACCATTTTTACCTTGAAAATATTTAAGAAATAAGCATTAAAGTATCACTCTATTTTGGATATCAGATGAATATCACGCTCAAAAACATGCCTGCATATGACACATGTATCCGAGCCCATGTCACACAGTCCAACAGTATAGTAGCCACAAATGCGCTATTTGCCAGGGAGGTAAAAAGGGGAAGCAGTAATGTGATTGATCGAATATGATAACTAACCTTGAGCTTTGTTAACCTGGTCCATCTTTGCAGCTTCTGATGCAAGGATGACTGAGATCTTTCTCCCATCTGCAATATTAATGTTTGCCTGCCTTTCTCCTGTTAAATATTGAAGCACATCAATTACAAGAAAATACAGAAAGGAGAACATTGGTTTTGTGTACCATGTTCCTTGCGGAAATTGTAAGCTTTCAATCAATTTTTATCCATTCCTAGCCTGAAGTGAGAATAGCAACCAGTGGAATTGTTCCTTGACATACCCTAGAGTTTTTAATGGGCGGGGATTGGGGCAATTTCTAAGCTTGGTAACAAAAATTACAATGATTCATATCAGGGAAAACTTACCTATGGACATTTCCATCAGGGAGATTGGGAAGTTAGCTGCATCTAGACAGTAGTTTCATGCACATTGATGGGAGCGACAGATGATACATTGATATCTACTGGTGGTAATGGGATGATTTCTTACAGCCCCATTCTCTAAGTAAAATGGACAAAGAACCAAGAGTCACTCATCCACAACCTAATTTCTAGAGAGCTCGGAGTACCGACTCTGGGACACTTAGTACTCGGACCCCTTTTGTCGTCTCCCATCACTCCTATCTTCCCAACTAGTTTTAGTTTTTGGATCCCACCTTTTTGGTGGTGGAGAATTTTTTTTGGCTTTTGGTCTGAGTTCATGGTCATCCCAGCATTGTTTGTAAAAATACCTCAGTGTGTGTCATATGTTGTAAATTTGAGGGGTATACTAGAAGATTTTATGTGAATTCCCTTTTTTTTTTATATAAATAAGTAGTAGTCTGTGAATTCTGGCATCCACAGTAAACACATTGGAGCTCTTGCTTAAATGGTGGCATGAGAGTTATTTCAATACTTAAATGGTGCATGTTTTGGATTTTGTGCCATTCTTTCTTTAGGTGAACCCCTTCTTTTATTGAATTCTGATGTCAAAGATATAAATTATAAAACCATGTGAATGAAATAATACTTGTTTAATAACAAGTATGCTACACCCTTAACCCTACCCATTCAGTAGACTATTAGACTGCACAAAATAAACTCAATTATAGATCAAAGAAGGGAGAGGGTGAAAACTTCGTTACCTTCTGACTCAAGAACCCGAGTTCTCTTTTTGCGCTCTGCTTCCGCCTGCATCTCCATAGCCACCCTCACTCCCCGAGGAGGAGATATATCCCCTTAAAAAGAAAATATATGGGACTTATGTATAACTTGCCATTGAAAAATACAGATGAACAAAAATTCTTCAACCTACTTATTTCATAACGCAGACATTTCAGGCCCCAATCTGTTGCCGCATCATTGATGGCCATCTGAAAACAAAGCACACTTGTAGAGCAAGCAATTCTAAGCATATAGGAGCGTCAACATATCACACTTTAATAATATTATTTAGATTTAATTTATTAATAATTTATCATAATTATTGAATTATAGTAGTAGGTTTTAAAGAATACTAGAACCAGGGGTGGTCCAACACAAATTGGGGTCTAAAGTAAGAATTTTACATGATATTTCATTTAATATTTTATGAAGATAATAATTTTTTTAATAAGTATTAGACATTTTATAAAAAGTTACAATATGATTTTTTTTAGGAGTTTTGAGATCGGGCGAGATCAGACAGTAAATTGAGTGTAATTATAATGTCAAGATGTTACACATTAATAAATTGAACGAAGACTTAAAGTGGCAACAAGAAAGTTTGAGATAATGACAAAGAACCACAGTAAGACAATGAGAGTGAGAAGGAGAGAAAGAGTTGAGTAGAGGCGGTGAGAGTCAAGGAAAAAATAGTAAAAAGAATCGAAAAGGATTGTAACTTTTATACCTATAAGTTGATATTTTTATATTTTTTTTAGAAAGATTTGTTATATTTTAAAACTTTCTATAAGGTTTATGTAGACTTGTGAAATTGTTACTTTTAGAACTTTTTATAAGACTTTAGATAGAGTTGTGAAATATATTAGGCCTTTAACCTTGTCCATTCAAAAGGGCCTCATAGCATGAAGTTCAACTAAAGACTGAAAAATTAAATTGGGACCATAAATTTTTGGAACTCTAAGTGACTATTTTAATGGTTAGGACCTAAGGTCAGCCCTGTTGTGACTCCTTTCTTCCAAAGGATTGAATTGTTTGCGCATCTTGCAACAATTATAGTCTTTAATTGTTTCTCACTATCAAGTATTTGTCATGAAATCGATTAAATAAGACAAATTGAAGACTGAATGATACACAAGAATTAAATGTAATATATGTGTTATTCTATATTTTATGTATTTTTTTAATTTGTCAAATTATGTGTAGACTATTATAAGATATTGTAATAATAAAGATGTTCAATGTTACAACGTGGTGTCACATAATTATTTTTTTTAGTAATTTAGGCATATAAGATATATTAAACATTACATGTGTTATTTAATATACATGTTATTTGCGTACAACTGTTCAATAATATAATTTATAGGAATTGTAAATATATATAGATCATTTTGACTAAATACACATTTTTTGGCAAACAAATATGCATATCTATTTATCTTTTTTATCTCTTACTTGACTTGCACTTTTTATGATATATTCTATTGTTTTATTACTGTTTTTATGTTCTTTTTATTTGTTTTGTATGTTGTTCATTAAAATTGTGATATTACAAAATCGACTATCAATATACATTTGCAATTCCTTGTTATTGAATTATTTTACTATTTTTTATGATCCTTAACTTGTTTATGTATGTAACGTTCACCTACTATTTTATTATGTTTTATTTTTCTTGATAATAACTTGATTGAATTTTTTTTTGATATTAATTATTTTTTATTGTGGATCCTTTATAAAAATAAACAATTTAATTAGTTGGTGTTTTTATATTTAAACGGGAACAAAATCAAGTTTAAGAAAAATAGAATATGTGTTTGATTTATTTTTACTTATAGAAGAGATATACTTATTGACGAGCTCAAATCTAATTAGATCAGACCCAATAAATCCAGTAAGTCTAAATCAACTAAAAGGCAGGTTGACCCCAGTTTGCAAATTCAACCCAACACAAGTTCCAAAGAGTCCAAGAAGAATTAGAGCACATGAGGAGCAATTATCGGAATACTCTCTCTTGAAGATCAAGACAATCTTTTATGACAATTATCTTTTGTAGACGTCCGAATAATTAGTACCTTTGCCCTTAAATCACCGCCTTAACCAAGACCTTGTGCCTATAAATTATAAGTCTTCTCTACATGAGAGGACACATTGAGCTCTATATCTACACCTCCCTACACACACATAATTTTTCTCCCTCTTACTTTATTCATCAATAAAGAACTCTTGCCACCGTTGTCATTTTTCAGAGTGGAGTAGGTTATCCGGACCGAATCACTATATATCTGTGTGTTGACTCAATATTTACATTATTGTCATTGATTGCTCTATTAATATTTTAAAACACACTCGACTGTTGATCTTGCATGAGACTATTTTGTGCATCATCACTTATTATATTTTTTTATCCAAGTGTTAACCCATTTTCTCTATCATTTAAAATATGTGTGTGAAGTGGACTATATTTTTCAACTTAAATTTTAAATTTTATTTTGTTGACTTAATCTTTCTAGTAGGGATGTTCAAATTTTTGTATACTTGACCAATTTCGACCCTACCAAACCTAATTGTCTGGCTTTCGTAAAAATCAACGGCTAATGAAAGGATTTTTGGTTTTTTAGGTAGGAATGCAAAATAGCCACAAAATTTTTGCATTCCAATCTGACTCGACTCTACCCACATGTAATATTTTTTTAAAAATATATACATGTTAATTTGTACACAAAAATCCTAAAATTTCGAGCGCATCCCCCTCCATTCTTCCTTCTTTTTCTTCTCAATCGATTGATCCCTAGCACCTCCTCCTCTTCGAGTCTCAGAGACTCTCACCTCTGTCTTCTTCTTCTTCTCAATTGATCCCTAGTGCCTCCTTCTCTTCGAGTCTCACAGACTCTCACTTCCTTATCTTCGAAGCCACAAGCCACACGCATCCTAGGTTCTCTCTCTCTCTCTTTCTGTATGACAGTCTATGTGTGAGTCTGAATTCCTTTTGTTTTTTTGAAATTGAAATCATCTGATGAGAGCTGCAGGAGTTTTTTTATTAAGCTAAATTATAATGAGTTTTAAGTTTTAATCATTTATCTATATCTCATTATTAAACTCTAAAATTTGGAGCCTTTTTAATGTGTATGGCTTAAAGCCCATACTTTTTTGAATATATGGTTGAGCCGGCCATGACCAGAACTCATTATCAATTTAATAAAAGTGAGTGATCTCATCAATAAATTAGATCTAAATATTATTAAAACCTAATTATTTTAGCCAATCAAGAAAGTATTTGATACTAACTCAAATATCCAACTATAATTTTTTTTCATGAAAATTACTATAATACTATTTTTTTTCTCTACTAATCTTATTATCGACTGAAATTATTGAATAGTCGACTATCCATAATAGAATAAATAAGATTTAGAAATTAAAATTTCATTCTGAATCAAAATTACTATCATCTAGACATAGAACCTGTAACCTCGTTTGTAAAATTATTTTTGATAAATCTTTTGCCATACATAGCATTGTTGAAAGAAAAACTAATTATTAAACATCATAAGAATTGTTTTTTAGATCGGTACTATTGGGTTTCAGCCGAATTAAAATTTCAATCAAATCGATTATCCAAATATACAAGTGTTCGGGGAAATGACATTTCTATCCTTCAATCAAGATTATTACTACGTTAGTAGGAGCTTGACACGATTATACATGTTCATTGTCACAGTATAATTTGGAGTAATTAATGGATGTTTCTTTGTTGATGCCAAACTAAAAAGTTACCAAGATTTTTTTTTTTTTTTGAATAATACTACATGGACTTAAAAAATAGACTTAATAATTTCAACAATTAATTTTACTGTAGGTCCCAACATTTATTGAGACTCATTACATATTCAATGGTTGAAATTATCAAGTCTATTTTTTATATTCATATAGTATTATTCTTTTTTTTGGTTAAGTGATTAAAATACTAAGTTTGATATTACATCGTTAGTTAAAATTCATTTGATTTAAATATTAAGCTCGATCTCAAACAAGTGAGTTTTTAAAGTGCGGTTGCTTGCTTACTTCCTGTTAGTTTAGTGGTAATAATGACGAGATATAAATTTAGATGTTGTAAATTCAAATCTTGACAATTTTTTGAGATCGGAGCGTGAGAAATTTATTCATTATAAATACTTTAATCTCAGCGTAGATGACTTACTTTTGACCAGATTTAGGAGGAAATTAGTTAAGATATGTATAAACTAATCCAAACACCTATAATCGTCAAATCAAAAAAAAAAATTCTCTTACTATGCTATTCTATCGTAATTTTATAAGACTGAATCGTAACCTTACATTTAATTTATCATAATTATTACACAGTACAAAAAATAAAATTTTCTCAGAAGCAGGATTTGGCTTCACTTGAAAGGGGCGCAAGAGTACCCACTGCATAGACCTGTGGTGCTGCTGTAAGGGAACAAAGCAATGGGTCGACTCGGTGGCAACTCAGGAACTAGTTTCTCCAAACTCAGAAACTCCACCACCTCCTCCATGGTTGGCCTCCCTTTGTTCTCATTCAAGGTGCAAAGCAGCCCAATTTCAAGAATTCGAACAGCTTGCTCCGAGTTCACCAACGAACCCATCCTCCTATCCACCACCTTCACCTTCTCCTCTCTCTCATGCATAGCCCATGCCAAGTCCAGCAAGTCCGATCTAACACCATCAATGTCACACCTCCTCTCTCTTCCGGCAACAAGCTCCAATACAAAAACCCCAAAATCAAAAACGTCCGCCGTCTGACTCACAGCCGACTCAAACCGTGTTGAGTCGGACGAGCCCAGCACAAATCCAAAGTCGCCAAGAACAGCTCTGAAGCTAACGTCAAGAAAAACGCTACTGGTTTTCATGTTCTTGTGAGCGAGTTGTTTCGAGTGGAGGTAACTCAGCGCTTCAGCTACGTCTTTAGCAACTTTGAATCGTCGAGTCCAAGGCAAAACACCAACGCCGAAGACCCATTTGTCGAGACCACTGTTTGGAAGATAATCGTACACAACTATGGTTTCTCGATGATCAAAGCACCATCCTCTAATCGGAACCAAATTGGGATGACGAATTCGACTGATTGCTTTAATTTCCTTGGCCACTCTTCTCCTATCCAATCCATGGGAATTGAAAAACTGAGTTGAGAACCGCTTCATGGCCACGTTGCAGCCATTCAACATGTTGGCTTTATATGTAACGCCTCTGGTGTCACTACCCAGTTTCTGTAACTCGCTAAACGACCGAGTTGCTGTGAAAATTTCGGCTATGGTGAATCGGCGAGGCTTATTGGGTGGTCTCGGCCGTTGCTTTTTCTCCGGAAGTACAAAATCTTCTGGTTTCCTCTCTCTTCGCTTGCGGTTGAGGTAAAGATTAAGCAAGACAGCTAGGAGAAGTACTACTACGGCTAGGAATATCAAGAAGCTGCTTGGTGCTTTTTTGATAGAGCTTTCACCATGTTCATCGCCATGGACGATGATCTTGCTCTCGCAGGTTTCTGTGGAAGGGATGCGAAGAGAAGCTCGACTCATCGACGTGAAATTCCATGAAAACACGTTATGTACCTGTGTGTGATTTCCGGTGGAAGCAGAGAAGCCGACGAACATGTACTCGTTCAAGAAAGGTGCGATATCAAGAGGACCAGAGAAGACTAGTTTGGAGGTGGAGTCTTTGCCGTCAGACCCGAGTCTGACGTCGATATATCGGCGAAGACCATCGTATGTAATCCAAGCTCTGTGGATTGAGCCGTCCTTGAGATGAATTCCAACGTCTGAGGCGTTGATGGTAGTGGTTGAAACTATACTGCCTAGATTGATACCCACGTGGTTGTCGTTTGGGTCTCCAAATTCTGGGTTATGGTAGGAGTCAAACTCAACTCCAACGGCTTTATAGTCTTCGTCACAAGCGTCGTTGAGCATCCCCAGCCATGGACCCGGCCGTCCGACGGTGAATTCGTCGGGAACGAGAATAAAGGTAAGGCCGTGGCCACCGTCACCTCCACCACCAAAATCCGATGACCTGTTATTCAAAGAAGACTCTGTCGAGGTAGTTTCGAATTGAAAAGAAAAAGTTGTTTCGAAGGAAGCTGGAGTTTCAGTGAGTGGATCAAAAAGGCGTATTGGAGATGAATAAATTGCTCGTCCTGCTAGATGTCTGAGATCAATCGTCGGTGAGTGATTGGGTATCTGGACACAGCCATTTTCTTCTGAGATAATGGCACTGCCTAGTAGCTTAACATCGTTATTGACTCGGGGGGTGGTGTTGGAGCTGAAATCAAGAAAAGATAGATGTTTGGTGACGTCGATTACAGGTCCAGTATTGATGCCCTTCTTGGCAGCTGATTCGATCAAATCTGGATATCCTAATAAGAATACAATAAAAATGGATGGACAAATTGATTGAATGAAGAAATTGTATGAACCCATGAGTGAAGGAAAATTGATTAAAAGAAGAGACTTTACGAGTTTACTTGATGATGTTGCAGGGCTGATGAGAACTGAGATACTGCTAAAAGGAAATTGACATGGTTGTTAGAATGTACAAGGATAAGAAGAGTCGAGCACTAGTGGTTATATGAGAAGCATTTTTGTCTGAACTCGGGTAGGTCCAAAAATTCCAATTGGTGTCTATGAAAAATCCCCCTACCCACTTGTTCAAACGAGTAAATGCAGAGCACCTTTACCATACAATAATCGTGACAGGCAATGCGAGGAGCCTACCTTCTCCTAAATTCACTACTCCAGGAGGTCCTACTAGTTTTTGTGTCACCTTCTCGGGACCCTCCATAATGGCCGCCTCTACAATCATACAACCCGGTCATATCACTAAACAGACAAGAGGCAATCAATAGAGAAAATGACACCGAACAACGAATGAAGATACTGCCAAAACTCCTTTTCAACAGAACACATCAGTTTTTTTCAGAATATTTCAGGTTGAGATTCTACTCATTATTTTTAACTTATACCATATCTAACTGGCGGGACTTTAAGTGACTTAGCAGCTTCCAATTGATATGTGAAAAGATGTCACCGTTATGAAACTCAAAAGGTGTCGAGAGATGGCGTCGAAAAATAATGGCTTAACAGAACCGAGTGTATAGACGCAGCAACAATTAAAGAGACATGACATCTCATTTATGAAGATTTGAGTGACTATGACAGGACTATTAATGAGCCTCTGCATCCTCGAGACCCCAAGTTGACAGTCATAATTGCGAAGCCTGAATTGTCGTTATGTCTACCATGTGTTCTCGACAAATCCTGAGACAGTATAGCCAGAGCATGAAACATTCGGAAATAGGTGTTAGACACCGATCAGGGAAACTTGAATACCCGGGGATAGTCATAAGTGCTCGGCGTGCCCTCGAGCACTTATGCTATCACCCGAGCATTGAATACTTGTAAAGATCTGAGTGAAGAACACTCATTACACGTGGAGAAGAGTGTAAACTACTTAATGTCGTGATGAAACTCAAGACCCTTGCACTCATTATTGGTACAAGTATAAATATCCCTCAGAAACATGAACAAAAGTATGCAAACTAAACAGAGAAAACGAAAACATTGTGCTCAACCCTCCAAAATTCTACTGACTTAAGTTTCGGAGGGGATAAGTCGGGTGTTCACCGGGCTCCTTTTCTGACCTATTGGTTGTTTTAGGTTCATCGTCGATAGGCTTGCTTTCTCTATTCATTGCAGGAAAACTCCTGTGCAATTTGGTGTCGTCTGTGGGAAACATACGAACTTTCCCTATAGCGATCGTATCATGGTGAACACATGATTCCAAGGTGATGGGGGAAGCTTACGCGTGAGATACCCGGCTCCCAGTAGTCACAAAGTTAGATTTCTTGAGCTAGTCCGAAGGAGGCGAGCATGCCTTGCAGTGAACGTTCCCTGTAAATCAAAAATTGGGAGGCAAGACCTTCCAACTCAAGAAATTGTTGAGTTAGTGGAAAAGCAGATGGGAAACTGCCTAAGTAACTTGTGAAGGATAATGCCAAGGTGTAATCGGCTCGATGATTTCGAGTAATCGGGGAGTGCCAATTGGCGTAGTAGTAAGCGTGAAAATTGAAGTTTCAGCCAAGACGATTCCACGGGTACAAGGTTAGATGCCCCCGGAAGGAGCTTGCGCTGGCGCACGGCCAAGAGGCACAACCCACGTAGCTGGGGAAAACCCGCTCCCAATGAAATATCGAAGTGGGATCACCATAGGACAGGCTTGCCCGGGTGAGATCTTCGCCACAAACTGTTAAGGGGGCTGCAACAATCGAGTCCCACACCAAGTCCACAGCGAGGGGGCTTGAAAAAATGAGGCTCCGAGAAGACTACCGAGTGCGCTTGGATGCCAAGTGCTGGAAGCCCCACCTTGAGAGGGATGAAGACGAGGACGAGCAAATCATCTCCTTGTTCATGCAAGCAATCCACGAGACCGAAATGCCAAAGAAGTTCATCGTCTCCCGATCCAAGATTTATGATGGGAGGGCAGGCCTCAAGGGCTATCTTCAACAGTACAAGTAGCTGATGTCCATTTGTGATACTAATCAAAGACTATTGTGCTGAGTTTTTTCCATGAGCTTAGGGGACACTGCGATAAAATGGTACGAGAACTTAGCTCCAAAAAGTATCAGATCCTAGAAGCAAATGACCGAGCTCTTTGTAGCTTGATTCATTACCAGTAGCAAGAGGTTGAAAGACATCAACGCGTTGTTGACACTTAAACGAAGAAGTGGATAGTTCATTCGATAATACACAATCATATATTGGGAGGAAGTCAACGAGGTCAGTGCATGCTCGGAGGTCATGGGAGTAGCAACATTTCGCCTGGGATTGTCTCGAGACACCGACATGTATAGGTCACTCACTAAATGAGCCACGAAAGACATGAATGACCTGATGGCTTGAATAAACAAGTACGCCAGGGTGGAAGAAAAGTCTACGATGCTTGAGAATAGGTCCCCAACATCGAGGAGAAAAGAGAAAGAACCACCTGCCAAGAGAGCGACACCCACCCACCTCGACTTCGAGCCACTTGTCCTTCTAAGGAATGAACACGGTCTTTAAAGAGCCCATCTATAAGATGTTGCATAAGATAAAAATGGGAGTCTTTCTTTAAATGCCCCCTAAGATGCAAGGAGACTCATCAATGAAAGATTGGACGTCTTGGTGTTCTTATCATAGGGATGTAGGATATTTAACTAAAGATTGTAGGGTGTACAAGTCCTTCCTCGAACAATTGGTCCAAGACGGGCATCTAGGGGAGTTTATTGACTAGAAACCTCCCAAAGACTTGGCGGGAGGAGGAGGCAACGTGCCTCAAGAAGCAGCAATTGTGATTGAAGTCATACACACTTGCACGGTCGAGAGACCGACGTATAATTCCCTTAGGGCCGACCTTTAGAGGGTCTCACAAGCAGTGAAAGTGGAGAGCAGGTGTGAGGAATAATTGTCTAAAAGGCCGTAGACTGACGCCGACACCATCCACTTTTCGATATCGACCTGGACGGGCTTGTAATCTTGTATGAAGACGCTTTGATGATTACCCTTTGAGTCGAAAAATTTGATGTCAAAAGGATTTTGGTGGACTCGGGTAGCTCTTTCAAAGTCATGTACGACAATCTCTTTCATAAGATGGGTTTCACCCAGAAAGACCTAGAGCCAGTAAGGACCTCTTCATAGGTTGCAATTGTTCTTGCGCCCTATCCCTTAGAAAGATTACTGTTATGGTCAGTGTCGGGGTCGTTAGCGTCACAGTAGAATTCGTGGTGATAGACTCGAATTTGCTGTATAATGGCATCATGGGCAGGACATGATTGCACGTAATGAAGGCAGTACACTTATCCTATCATTAGAAGATTAAGTTCCCCACTCCGAGGGGTGTCATGGAGATTTGTGGCGTTTAGGCAAACATTGAAAGTTGTTGTTACATTGTAGTAAAAATTGGAGTTAGTAGTTGAGCTCAAGATCGTGATCCCGAGGCAGTGATGGTTAAATAACAATCACAGTTTGGTCGACTTGGTCTGGACGACCCCATTACAAAACTAGTCGATTGATCCACCGAGGCCTTGGTCAAAGTTTTTCTAAATCCCGAGGACGAGGAGAGATACTTTTTAATAGGGGCATCATTAGGCGGTGCCGAGAAGTCTGACATGATATTGTTCTTGCGTCAAAACATTAACGTCTTTGCATGGACCCAAACTGAGATGACGGGTATAAGTGCCGAAGTAATGATTCATCGGCTTCATGTGGACTCGTCCTTCAAGCCCGTGAGGCAGAAAGCTTGAAGAACGCCGCCTCATCATGCAAAGGCCGTAGATGAAGAGGTGGATAACTTGTTGGGGGCTGGCTTTATCAGAGAAGTGCAATTCCTTCAATGGTTATCGAACACAATGTGTGCTAAGAAAAAAGAAGGGAAATTGTGAGTTTGCGTAAATTTCAAAGACTTGAATAAAGCGTACCCCAAGGATGAGTATCCATTTCCAAATATCGATTAGCTCGTAGATGCGACTGCAGGTCACGAGTGTATCTCCTTCATGGATGCTCGAGCCGGGTATCACCAAATTCCCTTACACGAATCAGATAAAAAAAAACAGCGATCATTACGCCCTGATGGATCTATTGCTACATGGTGATGCTATTTAGACTGAAAAGAGCTGGCACCACTTACCAGGGTCAGATGTATAAGATTTTTAAGGAGCAGTTGGGCATCACTATGGAAGTATATATAGATGACATGCTAGTTAAAAGAAGGAAAACTTTTGATCATCTTCGGGACCTCGAGACCATGTTCGCCATACTTTGAAGGTACGATCTAAAGCTTAATGCCTCAAAGTGTGCTTTTGGAATAAACTCGGGCAAATTCTTGGGGTACTTGGTCACCTATAGAGGCATTGAAGCCAACCCCGAGCAAGTGGAGGCCGTGCAAAATATCCAGGTGTCGAGGACCACTAAAGACATCCAGAAATTGACTGGAATGCTAGCGACCCTCAACTGATTCATCTCCACATCCTCGGATAGGTGCAAGCCGTTCTTCGCCATGCTTAAAGGGGCGACAAGGGGAACTTGGGGCGAGGAGTGTGGCTACGTGCATGATGGGATTAAGGAATACCTGAGGTCTCCTCCAACCTTGTTTGTCCCAACGACGGGTACGTACTAAACCTCTACTTGTTTATCTCGAAAGGAGCCATTAGTGGAGCCCTATTAAGGGAGAGCGAGGGGCACAAAGGCCCATCTACTTCGTGAGCAAGATCTTGTTGGACGCCGAAACATGATACTTGCCGATGGAGAAGCTTATTTTAGCATTGGTAATCTCAGTGAGGAAACTTAGACATTTTTTTTAGGCGCACGCCGTAGAAGTCTTGACCGATCGGCCCTTCAAACCCATTCTTCATAAAGCTGACATTTCTGAAAAGGTTCTCAAGTGGGATGTGGAACTCGGAGAGTTCGAAATAAGGTACAAACCCCACACTTCAATTAAAGGGCAGATTCTTGCCAAGTTCTCTGTGTTCGAGCCCCCACAAAGGTGATAGCTTTTGATGATGACATTGGGAACCTACATATAGATGTGTCCTCGAACGCAAGGGGGCAGGGATAGGCATAGTGCTAACCAGTTCCAGAGGATTAACAGTAGAGCTAGCTATCAGATTGGGATTCAAAACATCTAATAATGAGGCTGAGTATGAGCCACTATTGACAGGACTCGATATAGCATACTCGGTCGGGATTAGACACCTCCATGTTTTCTGCGACTCCCAACAGGTGGTGAATCAAATCAATGACGACTTTAAGGTTCGAGATAACAGGATGAAGGCATATCATTAGAAGGAAAAATCTAAAATTGAGATGAAGATGATGAAAATATCTCAGATTTCAAGAGATCATAATACCCACGCCGATGCACTAGTCTGTCTCACCTCGACATTGGCCTCGATGGTGGCTCGGCGTATTATCATTGAAAACTGGAAGAGCCCAAGTATAAAAGAAAGCAAGGTCGAACAAGTGCTACCGATCCAAGTGCAAAGAGCGCCTCTAGGTTGGATAGATCCCTGAGGATATCAAAGAGGCCATGAAGATCAAACTCAAGGCTCCCAGGTTCTGGATATCCACCGATCACAAGTTATATAAGAGATCTTTCTCGGAGCCACATTTGTATGCATCCCCAATGACAAAATAGAACATTTGCTCTATAAGGTTCATGAGGGTATATATGGGAGGAAGATCCCTCGCACACCGAGTGATGACTCAAGGGTATTGGTGGTTGTACTGCAGAAGGATGTCAAGTGCTATGTTAGGAAATGTGATAAATGTTAGAAATTCGCTCCCATCATCCAACAACCAGTAGAAGATTTGAACTTATTGACGAGTCCTTGGTTGTTCTCTTAGTGGGGGATGGATATTGTGGGACCTCTCCCAAGGGTCTTTTTAGACAAAAAATTCCTCCTAGTAGCTAATGATTATTTCATGAAGTGGATCGAAACTGAACCCCTGAGTCCGTTTAGGGAGTTTTGTTTAGAATTTGAAATACATAATTATTATTCTACGTTGGCCTACCCACAAAGTAATGAACAAACAAATGTCTCAAATAAGACAGTGTTAGACAGAATCAAAAAGAGATTGAAAAAACAAAGGAAAAATGGACCGAGAAGTTACTCAATGTGCAATGGGCCTATAGGACAACACCGAGGACTTCAACAGGCGAAACGTCGTATGTAATGACATACGGGGTCGAGACTGTCATCCCACTAGAGGTAGGACTCTCTACAATACGAAGTCCAACCTTTGTATTAGGAAACAATGATCAGACACTCGCTAGGGACCTTGACTTAGCTGAAGAAAGAAGCGAACTAGGTCAATCAAACTAGCAAAATACCAAGGAGAGCTATCAAGACAGTATCAAAAGAAGGTCCAAATGAGGAATTTTCAAGTGGAAGACTTGGTATTACGCAAAGTTGTGGGCACTATTTGGGAACCCACCGATGGAAAATTTAGCCCCAATTAGGAAGACCTCTACAAGGTAATTGCTGGGGGGCACATGAGCGTATACGCTATGAGACATGGATGACAATAATATAAATCGACCTTGAAATGTATAAAATTTGAATAAATATTACTACTAAAGTTGAGTCTTAAGCTCAGTCGTTAAGGGCACGATCTTGAGGGGAATAAAACTCCATCCTTGAAGCATCGCTCTAAAAAATTGACACGAGCCTCGAGCTCGATCGTTAGGGGCACAATCCCAAGGGGAATAAGACTCCAAGGAGCATCGCTCTCAAAAATTAACACAAGCATCGGGCTTGGTCATTAGGGGCACGGTTCTAAGGGGAATAAGACTCCATAGAGCATTACTCTTAAAAATTAACACGAGCCTCAAATTCGACCGTTAGAGGCACGACCTCGAGGGGAATAGGACTCCATCTTTAGAGCATCGCTCTAAAAAATTAACACAAACCTCGAGCTCGGTCGTTAGGGGCACGACCCCGAGCGAAATGAGACTCCATGCTTGGAGCATCGCTCTAAAAAATTAATGAGCCTCGGGTCAGCCCTAAGGGGATAGGACTCCACCCTTGGAGTATTGCCCTCAAAAAAGTTAACACGTGCCTCGAGCTTGGGCTCAGCCCCAAGGTGGACAAGTCTATGGATTTAGAATCCCAAAGATCAATAACACATTTTAGTAGAATGAAACAAAACTAAGAGATACCAGAAGATCTTGAAGGAATGAAAGTTTCATTGATTAAAAAAGAAGGGGCTTTGTGTCCCCTGGAGCATACAAAGAAGAGAAAGTTACAAAAAAAAAAAATAATAATAAAGAAAGCAACATCAAAATGGCTAAGGGTCCCTGGGGCCTTCGGGGTTCGCTTGCTCTTCAGGGTTCCCACTAACCTCTTCGCCGCCGAGCTCACCACACCTCCCAACACCAAGTATTGCATTAAGCTTAGTGTCGGGCTCCTCAGGAAGAATGATGGGGGTGTTGGGGAGAGGGAGATTGCCACTCTGACCCTCTGGAGTAGGGGATGGGAGTCGAGGGGAGGAGTGTTGTTTAGAACCATCATTGAGTGTAATCAGTTCGTTCTGGCCTTCGGTCCCTCCCACCCCTTTGGCTAGTCCTCCTGAAGTCGGCTCGGATTATTGCTACTCTTCTAGAACAACCCTTACTCTAGGTTCCATGAGCAGACTGTGCATCAAAAATAGGGATGAGCTGACTTCGACCTCAGCAGCGTGCAGGGCCGCATCCCAACCTTCTTTGAAGGCCTTTTTCTATCCATCTTCAAAGGTCGGGACCATATCATCTTGGCACTTACAGTACAGGTCCTCACATGTTTTCCAAGTCTTCTCGAGTTCCCTGACCTTCTCCCCCTCCAAGGCCTCCACTTTTGCAATCAAGGCATTGATGATGGACTCGACGTCTGGCAGCTTCACGTCGGCAACGCAAACCCTGAGCTCGACCTCCTTTATTCTTTTAGATGCCTCGGCCTTGCGGATTAGGTCGGTGATATGTTTGGTTTGGTCACCGATCGTCTGCTCCACCCCCCAAATGTGCTCATCTTTTCGAGCCAAT
>CAUOFW020005634.1:0-26512 GCA_963454935.2 Ilex paraguariensis | reverse complement strand
TAGCCTTAAGCACTTGATGGAGAAGAGAATTAACCTCTGTATTTAATCTCCATGCCTGTTTCGCAAGCATCGCCAAATTGAAGGCCTTCAAATCCCTGAAACCCATACTGCCCCTCTCCTTCCTTGTACACATCATTGACTAGCTAACCCAATGTATTTTCCTCTCCCCTTGTCTTTGACCCCACCAGAATCTGGCCGCTAGTCTCTCAAGTTCTTCACAAAAATTATCCGAAAGTTTAAACATCCCATGGCATACTTATGAATAGATTGCACCACCGCTTTAATTAAAATCTCCTTCCCTGCTCTCGATAAGAGTTGTTCACTCCACCCTTGCATTTTATTCCATATCATTTCCTTTAAATTGCTGAAGACTTCTTTCTTATATTTTCCCACCATAGTTGGAAGACCCAGGTTTTTTCATGTTGATAACCCGTTCTACCCCCAAAATATGCTGAACTATGCTAGCCTGCTCCTCCGAAGAATTACAGCTAAAGACCACTGCTGACTTTTCCAAATTGATTTTTTGCCTTGAAGCAGCTTCATAAATCCCTAATATTAACCTCACAGCTTCAGCCTCTTCTTTAGATGCATTAAAGAATAATAAACTGTCCTCAGCGAACAAAAGGTGTGAAATACGTGGACCACCCTTTCCCACCGAAACTCTTGTAATCGCACCATGCAACTCTACATTGTGTAAAAGTGCTGTCAAACCTTCTGCATAGATTAGAAACAAATAAGGTGATAGGGGATCTCCTTGATGGAGACCCCTTTCAGGATAGAAAAAACCCAATTGATCGTTGTTCAGCAAGACAGAATACGAGACAGTTGTAACACAAAGCATCACCAAAGTAATCCATTTACGATCAAAACCCAATTTAATCATCATCTTTTCCAAGAACACCCACTCCACCCTATCATAAGCTTTGCTCATATCCAGTTTTAATGAAACATGTCCTATTTTACCCCAATTCTTACACTTTGGGAAATGATTAATTTCAAACGCTACCAACACATTGTCGGTGATTAACCGCCCAGGAAGAAATGCACTTTGAGACTCATAAATAACCGATGGAAGTACATACTTTAGATGATTAGCTAAGATTTTTGAATTAATTTTATAAATGACATTACATAAACTAATAGGTCTAAACTCATGCATAGACTCTGTATTCTCACATTTAGGAATGAGGACAATGTGAGTATAGTTAAACTTAACTGGAAATTGACCACCATTTAGAAAGCTCAAGACACAGTTTACAACATCCGGCCCGACAATATGCTAGTACTTCTGAAAAAAAATAGGTGGCATTCCATCGGGACTAGGAGATTTAGTAGGAAATATTTGGGAAATTGCAATTGTTACCTCATCAATTCGGAACGTCTGCAAAAGCCTTGAATTCATTCCATCGGACACCTTGCGGTCCACCTTACTTGACACTTCCTCTAATTCTTGGGTTTGTGGTCTACTAGATGTAAACATATTCTTGAAATACCCCACAGCCACTTGTTCCATTTCATCCTAGTTTTCACACCAACCCCCATCTCCATTCTTGAGCTTTATAATTGTGTTTCTTCTTCGTCGTTGTGATGCCCAGGCATGGAAAAAAGTTGTGTTCTTATCCCCTTCCTTCATCCAAAGAACTTTTGATCTTTGACGCCAATAAGTCTCCTCCATATCAAGTAGATTATTCAATTCCTTTTCCACACTTTGAGCTTGTTGCCTAGAAATCTCTGTTATACCACTTTGCTTTATATTTACCAGCTTGCCTTTCAAACCTTCTATCTTAACTGGAATCTGACCAACCTGCACCTGTTTCCACTTAAGTAACTCCACTCTGCAGCTTTGAATTTTCTTTGAAAACCCATGAGCCCCAGAACTATGTACAATAGAATTCCAGGCCTCCTGAATAATCTCCTCACATCCTTCTCTCTTCACCCACGCCGCTTTGAATCGGAACAATCTTTTCTTTGGACACCACACTTGAGTCCTCAACCCCATGTTACTATCCAATAAGACTTTGTAGAGGTCTGACTCTTTCGAGAATTTGTGACAAACTCTCGAGTTAGGAAATTTTGTAATCCATGCCAGATATGCAGACACTCTGTCCAACCTTTCCTACACCGTATGTGGTTCCTTCCAATTGTTACACCAAGTGAAAGGGAATCCCACATACCCCAAATCCATCAATGCACAGTTGTCCAAAGCTTGACGGAAATCTCTCATATGCCATTCCGCCCTTCCTCCTCTCCCTTTCTTCTCATCTTGTGAAAGTATTTCGTTGAAATCCCCTGCATAGACCCACGACATATTATTTCTACTTCTCAGATGGGTTAACAAAGCCCAAGTATCCCTACGCTTCTAAATCTCTGATTCCCCGTAAATCCCCGTTAACCTCCATGATCTGCTATCACCCCCCACATTAACCACGACATCAATGTGTCCACCGGAGGGACTCTGCAACACCACATTTAGATCCTTCTGCCATAACAACGCTAAACCCCTTGAACTCCCATGCGCCTCTACTGCCACACCACACATGCCAAACATCACTTTCAAAACTTCAATTTTCCTAGTATTACACTTTGTCTACGACACGAAGACAAAATTGGGCCGCTCTTTCTTTACGAAATCACGCAAGTCTTGAACTGTCCGAGGATGCCCCAAGCCCTGGCAGTTCCAACTAAGAAGTTTCATGATGATCGGTGGGTCTGGAGACCAGATCCCACCGTTATCTCTTCCATTTGTTCCACAGATAAAACCCTTGGTTCAAAACTTACTTTAACTTTTTTCTTAGCATTCCCTCCCAAACCTGAAGTCCGATCCTTGTTACCTTCACCCTGCTTTCGTTTTCCATTTGGATTCATTTGGGAACTTGTTCGAAGTGGAGGAATAGTGCCCTTCTCCTTTCTTCTCCATTTTTTCGTACCTATCGATTCTTGAATGCAGGTAGTTTCGTTAATTCCTTCTGTTTCTCCCAATTTAGATAGATGTTTGAGCTGGCCCAGATAGGAAATGGGTGAGTCCATAAAATTTTCAATAGCCCATTGCTCCATCTTGTCACTTTCTGGAATATGCTAGTTACTCGACCCTCCTAAAACCCCGGCCACTCCATTCTCTAAACTAGGCCCTTATCAACAACCCAATTTCCTTTCAAACTATCACCCTTATCCAAAAAAATATCCCTCTCATTTGAACTGCCATTATGCACCGGGATTATGTAATCAATTTTCTGGAACCTTCCTTCCTCCAATATTTCCCTTTCCTTATTTTTCTCTTTCCATGTTCTGCCTCCCTCTAAGGCTCTCAATAATGGTAATTCCTTCATCTCCGATAATTTGTTCCTTCCTTCCCATGATACACTCCTCATTCACCGCCTTTCTACTTTTGTGGGATTTTCCTCAAGAAAAGTGAGCGTGTGTGTGTGTGTGCGTGCGTGCATGTGTGTTGGTGTTGGGTAGAGTTGGAGGTGGAGGTGAAGGTGAAGATGCACATGGTGTTGTGTAGTGTGCTCGTGTTGAGCTGATTGAATTTATTTTTGTTTTTTTATTTAATACAGATAGAATTTGTATCTCACAAAAAAAATAAAAAATAAAAAATAATGTATAAGATGGAGAGTGTGTAATTGTACCATCTTATTTCAGTTGATGCTGTCCATTAATTTAGTGCACTTGAAATTCAGAAGGGACAAATTGCAAAATTTAAAACCTCATGAAGTTGATTGTAATAAGTGGCATAACCATAAGGGACAAATTATAATTAACCCTTCAGCTTATTAGTGAGTTATAATAATCCCGACGTTGCCCTTGCACCCCACATTGATAAATTACATATCCGATTTGTCTTCTCTGTCTTATGTCATTTGAATCTCTGCTGACTTGATCCTTGTTGTTTGTCCTGCTACGTGTCACCCTTAGATCTTTTATTATTTGGGTGTAAATATGCAGTAACATAGTTCAATAATGTGATTGTGACTATAACCCTTAAACTTCTTCATTAGAACTCTATCACTTAACGCATTATTATATCAATAAATTAAATCATTTTAAAGGTCCTAATAACATTACTCAAAAAATTAACTTAATTTAGTGACACGAGTCCTAATAAAAAAGTTAAATGTTACAGCAAATTAAGTTTTTTGGTCAGTACTCCATCAATAAAGTCCGTCCGTAATTTTGTAATATTTAAGTTTTGTTAAAATATTTTTTCATAGATAGTATAATTAATTCAAATAATATGTGATATGTGATATATGATATAGTGGTAAGTTAAAATTTTATTATATTTCATGTTAGTACAATCAATGAAGAGAAAACAATTATAAATAATAACACTTAAAGCTAATATATCAGAGACTCAAATGATGTCTTATGTTGCTATTAACAGAATATACAAATTCTCAACAAACTCAAATTAAATCTAAAGAATTCTAACTTATCAAAAGATTATTGAATTTTAGAAAAATTAATAAATAAAATAATTTTCAAGCTACCCAAATTTGCTGGTAATAGTGTACTAAAAAAAGTGTTATATCACTAAATTAGTATCATATTAGTGTAGGGGTCCTATAAATACTATTGAACTTGAGGATCTTTCACTACCAATGTTTAGAGATCTTAAAAATTAATTTGGGTTTTATTGAACATGAGTATAGAAATTATTTGAGGCTTTAAAAATAAATTTTGGCTTAATTGAATTGTGTCTCAAATTTTTTTTGGAGAACTAAAAATAAAAGTGGACTTATTTGAATATGAATTTTAAAAATTTTATTGGGAGGAGAGGTGAATAAGTTTTTTGATTTTAGCCCAAATCAATTATAAAATAAAACATATGGATATCTCAATTCTCTCTTTTCAATCAAATGTGAAAATTATCGATGAGAACCCCTTTCAAATACCACCAACCCAATTAACTATGACAATTGATTTTAATTAATATGCAATTAATTTACTTTCAATCAATTTCACAGCAATCCCAAATTCCACAAACTCAATTTACACAACTATGGATGATATGATATCAAATAATAAAAACATTAAACACATAGTGTGCATGTGTGCTCGTAATTGCAAGTGTGTACAACAATCGATAATAGACAAACAATTTGGTGGTGCGAAAAACCCTCTTCGGGAAAAACTGCGGAGAACTATTCGGGGTTCACTAAAGCCTAATTCACTACATGTCAAGTCAACATTCAAATACTCGAGTCTTATAGCTCAACTAATACTCATGGTTAGATGCTATTTTCTTTGCTATATCTCTCCGCTGAAACTCCCTCTCTTAAGAATAAAATTAGACTTAATAGAACCTATGTCTACACGTTTTATTTGGGATACTAAAAGAAAAATTAGACTTAATTAAATATTAATCTAAAAATTTTATTTAAAATGTTAAAAATAACATTAAACTTAATCAAACCTCCTTAAAAATAGAGTCAAAAAGCGGAGTAAATATTGACTGTAATGATTACACCACATCATTATGTTGACATTATGTAATCATTCAATAATAAAATATTCATGTAAAATCCACTTCTTCATTTGTTATTTTATTATTAGATGATAACACTATATCAACATAATAACGTGATTGGTGTAATCATTTTTTTTTTGGAGAGAAAGGGGGAGAGTAGACTTGAATCTTTAATCTCAAAAATTCAAAACCTTCACAAGATAAAGAGACTAAAGATTCATTAGTTGATTGGTGTAACCGTTGCACCCAATATTTTTTCTTAAAGGGGGGCTTCAATAGCTCTAGCATTGAGCCAGCCCTGGCCAACTTCCAGAATACCCCGCATCCAAGACAAAATTGGATCTCAGTCTATTGGATCTCGACAAGTCAAACGCCCCCACCGGTGCCTACGAGTTAATATTGAATGCAATCATGTTATATCTTCCTCAATATCATCGATCAATAATAAAATTTTAAATGAGTAAGATAATTCACTTAAACTTATGTGGAAGGAATGTGAAGAATTATTTAATTATATGACAAGTTAGTTATTAATTTTTATAAATTTTTATTTTTTTATTTTAATATTATTAATTAGTGACACCAGATCACCTTTTGTCGGTTACTACTTCTTGACGCGAAAGCAATGGCAGAAACTCTGGCGGACGTGATAGAGTATCCCAAATCCTATGCCTTCTTCATTGACATGCCCGGATTGAAGAGTGGAGACATCAAGGTTCAGGTAGAGTATGACAACGTGTTGGTGATCAGTGGCGAGAGAAAGAGGGAGGAGAAGAAAGAAGGTGCCGTGTTTGTGAGGATGAAGAGGAGGATCGGCAAGTTCATGAGGAAGTTTGTGCTGCCTGAGACTGCTAACACTGACGCTATCTCTGCGGTTTGTCAGGATGGAGCGGTGACTGTAACCGTTGGGAAATTACCTCCTCCGGAGCCTAAGAAGACGAAGACCATTGAGGTGAAGATCGCTTGACGGTAGTATTCACAGATATGATCTCTGTTTTTGTTGCTGCTGTGTTATGATGGTGGTCAGCGGTAATAATGTGACATTTGATAAGTTGGATATTTTTTTGGGTGTATTTTTTCACTGTTGAATGGAAAATTTCTTGAGAGGGTCCTCTTAAGGTTTACGTGCAAAATTATTAAGTGAACTAAACCTTCCCTCTCCATGTTAACATAAACTCAAAATAAGAATTTTTTTTTTTTTTTTTTTTGAAAAAGCCTATCGCTAAGAGGCGCTCTCTGTTTTGACTCATAGTCTGTTGCTATCCCCAAACTCCTGACAAAAAATACAGAAGGTAATGGGGAAGACACAGGGAAGTAAAACAGTACACCATCGGTTTGTAACATAATTTTTTATTTGGACAGCAGATCTTTGTATCCAATTTTTTAAAAATTAAGAACAAAAATTAAGAATGTCAGAGAATAATAATAACATGGTTTCGCCACTTTTCAGAAACAATTTCCAAAAAAAAATTAAAAATACGGGATGTAATCTATTGTACACTTAAAGACATTATTTAAAAGTAAGTTTTTATTTTTATTTTTTATCTCTCATCCGTTTCTTTCGCTCCGCTTCCAAGTGTGTCCAATTGGTTCCTTCAAAATCCCCAATTTCATCCGAAGTTTTAGTTTTTCCATGTACTTTAGGTTTTCTCGCACAATTGGTTTTTCATAGTTTCTTGAGGTTTTCTTTCTTCTTAGATCTAACTCTATGCAAACTATAAATTGGAATCTATGTTGTCAACTTTATTTTGTCATTTTTAACAATAAGAAAAAAGATGATATCTTAGTTGCATGTTCAATTTTTTAATAGCTGAAATCAGTCAATGGATATTCAACAATTGTCTTGTATCCTAGAGTTTTCTTTTGTAAATTTCAAGTAATATAATATTATTTACACTAAAAAATAACAAAATCTGAAGATGACTGTAAACTCCCACATGTCTAAACTATTAACAATCGTTCAATTAGCTTCATTTTGTATTTGACGTCTCTATTTACATCTTAAATCAAAATATAAGAATAATAAGTATATTTAGGTTCCAAATAAGTATAAAAGACTAAATATTAAAAAAAAATATATATGATATTTTACATTCTCATCAATTAGCTAGCGTAGAGGAATTGAAGAAAAATGTTGTGGATATACTAGTTCTACTTCATGTTGTTATAAATGATTTTAGGAGACGGATGATAATTTGGTTTTGGTTAATGAATGATGCTAGACATGGATCTTTATAAAAGTGATACTATATATATTGGAGATGAGTATGAGATAGAATTTGTGACAAAAGACATTCAAACTCGAGTTAGACAAGTATAGAAGAACCAAGCAGTCCGACAGACTATCTTTCACCAATTTGATCATAACTCTTTATTGGAAAGTCCAAGTTGTGCACCCATTTATTTTTGTTAGAACCATAACTCGTATATCTTTCCAACCATATAGGTCACACATACTAGAAATACCTGAGTCAAATTAGTTTATTCTCCGAAATTGATCAAAAATCTACACTATGGTGTTCATTGGATGATAAAGTATTGTGCTTTCTTCTTAAACTTGGAAGGTATAAACTCTCACATGTTTATATTAATATAGTAATGTACTTATTTAGTGATTCTTATATATGTAATGACGTAAGAATAAACCAAATATATTGAAACCGTAAGAATAAATACTAGGAATAAATAAAATAGTAATTTTAATGTTTCGAATGTAAATTTATTTTAGTTTTGAAATAAATCATAAAAATAAATATTTTTAGATTAAAATAACATTAAAAATGAATCCGAAACGTTGAAAAACCTTAGGGTAGTCATATAGATCAAATTAGAGGTTTTTAGTGATAAAATCGTAATTTTGGAGAAAACAAAAACAGACTGTGAACAGTGTTTTTCGGGGTTGGCTGTGTTTAAAACACTGATTTTAGCCCTTTTACCCTCATTTCTTTCATTTCACTCTCACCCCCACACCTCTTGGAACCCTAGGAGAAGGTAAAAGAAAGGAAGGAAAGGAGAAAGGAGGTCTTTAGGGCTTGGGCTTTCACTTGAAAATTTTGATTCAAGGTAGGGGTTTCTCTCACTCTTGTTCATTGAGACTAGGGCTATATATGTTTTTGACTCTAACTCTTATATATGTGTTAGTAAATCTTTGATGTTTAATATTCTTGCAAATATTATCATGTTTAAACAAGGTTATGGTTGAATTGTCATGAAACCTCTATTTCTTGTTTTGAAAACCCTTGTTCTCATGAGAGATGAATTTTTCTCTCAATATTCATTTGTTCTTGATTTCTAAAACTCTAGTGCATTGTGTTGAGTAATAAATAATGTTGTTGTGACCTCTTGTATTTTTTCTTAATTGGTTATTGAAATTGTTATATGATAAATTTGAGAATTTTTGAGATATGCTTGTAAAATAAGAAATTGTGAATTTTGTATATTATTTAGAATTGTTGGTGAATTGAGAATATTTTGGTTTCCTCATTTGTATGGTTGTTGTGATGGACTTGGATTGCCATCGAAAGATGCCGTAGAGTGTTAGAGGTTAGTCTATTCCAGTAGAGGTGAGATGGTTTCCTAACACTTGTAGTGGATTGTCATTTGGTAATGCAACCACTATCGTTCACTAGAGTTCGAACAAGGGATGATATATTTTTTCTGGGAAGAGATTCGTCACTGTCATTGGGATGGTAGACGTCCTTTCCTAAAGTGTTTGTAATTGTGATTATGATTGGTGAACTAGGTATAATCGTTAGGTAGATTCATAAGAAGCAATTAACAAATAGGATAAGGGGATAAACCAAAATACATGGGATAATAGGTTGGATCGTCTTGCCAGTGCATTGGTATGGGACAATGCATCGGAAGACGCCCTTCCTAAATGGTTTAAAGTTGAAAATGATATATTGTTGTGAAATGTACTTTATCCTTTCACTTGATTATTGTTATGACTTAAACTTGAGATCTATTTAAAATGTCATGTTTTTCCTTCAAAATTGATATGTGTTATTTACAAAATGAGACTAACCTATTTTTATCTGTTTTTTTAAACCTTGTTTGAGTTTGAGAGGATTTTTCTTACAGAGCTTCGTGCTCATTTTCTACAGTTAAACATTTTACAGATTATGGGCCAGAGGAGGAGCTCGATGCTAACGAGTCAAGCCATAGAGAAGCTTTACTAAAGGGGTATTTGGATCCCGAGTGGGACATCTAGAAATGACGTTTATTTTTGTGCTAGATTAGGAACGATTATGTACAATCATGTAAAGTCTAGTATTTTGTTTATTTCACTGCTAAGTTCAAATGTAATTCTTTTGATGTAGTAGCCTAGTTGGGCTTATTCTTTTGGATAATGTTGTAAATATTTTGGGGATAAATGGACCCGGTGTGATCAATGTAGTATAATTGCACAGGTTATGTTTTGGGTAGAGCTCCCCGAACAAAGGAGATTCTGCCCAAATTTTATTAAATTAAGGACTTCCGGTTATTTATGGATTTTATTAGTTGTTCCCATGGTATGAATGATTTTAGAAGGTAATGCCTTTCAGGATGATTTTTGGGGTGTTACAATGACACATGAAAACAATCTAACCATTATGAAAGAGTACGTGAGAGCCCATACTTGATAAGACGGTTAAGGAAGTGGGACTCTAAGAATCCTAAGAAATGAAGAGATATGACATCATAAGCTTTCAGTTGGAGACGATCCAATACATATATGTATTTCTCGAGAAAAAAATGCCATGATTACAATCATGGTAAAAAAAAAAATTGCTTTAACAGTTGAAAGTCATCCCTATAAACAACAAAGACAAGACTACAAAGAAAAGATCTACGATCAAACACAATAAACTCTACACAAAGTCAACCTCCCCTCCTATTTGTTTTTATTTCCAAGCAACTTTACTTTTTCCAATAATTCATCATTTTGGGGATCTTTACTGCTTCCATTTAATGTTAAATACACTACTTTTGGCTTTCAAATTTGGTTAATCTATTGCTTTGCATTCTTTTTTTTTTTTTACATTCTAGTACATTACGTTATTAGTTGAAAAATTATTTAAATTCATTAAACCCAAAAATATAGAAAAGAACTCAGAAGTATACTAGCATTTAAAGTCCTTGAACTCGAAAGCATATAAAAGAATTCAAAAGTAGTCTTATGTCTCGTTACAATCGTCTTAATAGTCACAATTTTTGAACTTTACACCGATTCAAATAAATAAAATCATATATATTTAAATCATAAGTTAATCAAACTTTAACACACCCACAATTCAAAAATACACTAAACAAATATCCATTGATAGAAAAAACCGTAATAACACATTGAACCTCTCCTTTCACCGTGGGTGTTATTTTTTAGAAGATTCTTACCAAAGAATCTATTCAAACTATATCCCATATTTTTATTATTTATTTAATTAGTATTAAAATATATTTTACTGTTTTTTTTATATTTTAATTTTTTTATAAAATCATATATAACCAAATAAATACTAAAATTAAAAAAAAAAAAAATACACTTCTCTAAAACTATTCTTGAGAATAATTTTTTGAATACTTTTTCCGGAGAGGTATGCAAACAGGCCCTAAACCTCTCAATTTAAAATTACAAGCAGTTTTGTCGATTTTTGTCTTTCAAGTTTGAACCATTGAATCCATTGGATTCTAAAAAAAAGCTATAAAACTAAAAACTTAAAACCCAAATATACATATCTCTTGAATGGGCTTTGAGTAAATCCCACTAAAAATTCTACTAAAACCCACTAATCTCTCGATATTTATTTAAGTTCCAATTTTTTAGATTTATAACTTTGCTGTTCTAAAAGTCGGTGTTCATGACTTCATTTATAACTGGCAAGATCGATGAATATAACGTCAACTGAGCAAAAGAAAAGCACATTAAACTGAAGATTTATTTATCATTCCCCATATACACACAGGCTATTCTACAGTAGGCCCTGCCCAAAACCATAAGAACATTTACAAGCAAACACATAGTCCATGGACGCATACATATTTGCACAAAACAACTAAACTTAAACGGCAAGACGAGTAGTACCAACACCCGAAGCTCCTCCTAACAAGACTATCTGACATAAAACTCACCCCTTAGCCAGTCCTTACTTCCTGGCCTAGTGTCTGTGCTTCTTGAGCTTGTGCTTCGTCAGAGCCAGTCCTACCTTCCTGGCCCGGTGTTTCCTGACCCTGTGGCAGGTGCGAGCCGATCTTGACCTCAATGGTCTTCGGTTTCTTGGCCTCTGGCGGCGGCAGCTTCTCGACCACAACCGTAAGCACACCATCCTGATAAAACGCCGAAATCGCATCCTTATTCGCGTCCTCCGGCAAGACAAACTTCTTCATCAACTTGCCATGCCTCCTCTCCATGCTAATAAAGCTATTGAATATATGATGTCAAGTATTGAGTCTTAATTTAAAAAAAACGAATGACAATGAAGATCAAATCGCATCAACCAAAGAAAATTAAAAAACTGATTCATGAAAAATATCCACAAATCAATCAAGGGAAGATAGTAACCAATTTAATTCAATCTCTATTTTCACACGTTACAACTGCAACGCGTATATACATTTCTCATTTGGGTTTGTTGTAATAAGAACAGTTATCAATAAAAAAACTTGACATTCTTCAGAATATACCTAGCTCCATCTTTGTGCTCTTTCTCTCTCCTCCGCTCCCCGCTAACTACGAGTGTGTTGTCCTCAACCTGCACCTTGATTTGATCCCCCTTGACGCCGGGCATGTCGACGATGAAGTGGTACGCGTTTGTGTATTCGACAACGTCTGCGGGAGTGTTTCTCATGGCCTTATTGTCGCGAACGTAGGCGCGGGACGGCTGGTAGGGCCTCTGATCCCTTTCAAATCCTGTGTCGTCGGTGGCGAAGTCTAGCATGTCGTGAATAGCTGCTATCATTGAAGCATCAAACCCCACATCCCTTAAAGCTAAATCCATTCTCTGCCTAAATGAGTTAATTCGTTTAACGATCTTGGTGGTCTCCAAGGTGATACTGTCCTAGCTAGAGTTGAAAGATAAACCTTTAAATATAGTGTGCCAGAGAGCTAGTGACTGGATGCGAGCGGTGTGGTGTGGACATATTCGGTTAATCTCTCTGTGTTGTATGCTTGAAACGTGGTGCAACAGAGAGAAAAGTAGTGCCACGCAGTTCGCTGTTTTGATGGCCATGCTCCACGTCAGTTATATTATCTACAGGCTAGCATAGGCTATGTGAGACACTTATGAACAGAATAATTAATAGAGTAATAATATTGGAATTTAAAAATTTAATTACTAACAATGTTGTTGTGGTTTCATTTTAACGTTTATATTCACACCAAGTTCTTAGCATTGCTCTATGTAAAAATCAAAGTATTTGTAGAAATCAAAGTGTATGCAAAAAAGTTTGAATAATGGTATTGGGACATAATTTATTGATTTAATTTGTGAATCTAATTCATTATTGTTATTGCATTGATTATGAGTTCCATCAAATATTAAAATTTGGTGTTAATTTAATGATTATCATAAAACTAAATTATTAAATCAACTAATTAGGTCTAAATAATATTCCTAATTTTTTTTATTAATAGTAATCGAGTTGGGCTTAATTTATTGGTCTGTGAGGGAAGGAAGTTGGTTTTAATCGAAATTGAATTGATAGAGGTCATAAATGAATATATCTAACCATATGGGAGAAATAGTATTTTAGTTCTTTGGATTATGAGAATTTTTTTTCTATGCTGAATTATTTTGAATCATGAGAAATTATCTTAAAGACATAACTCGATATTTTTTGACATATTTTAAATTAAATTGTATATCTTATCTTTTGATTAATAATTTTTTTATGAATCAAAAAAATTATCGCTCTTTCTGATAAAAAAAAAAAAGAGGAATAGTGGTGAGGGAATAATAGTTGTTAATATTGGAGAACTATGTTTAAAATTTTAGATGAGTAATGCTACATAATTCAAATAAACTAAAAAAATTACAACTCAAATGTATATCATTTATTAGGTAGCAATTCAATCAATTTTTTCAGCTGAACCTACTCATTCAATACTCATCATTCATTGGGGTTGCAATTTTTGGATTCCATTTGAGTCGTTTAGCATTTTTTATTTTACAATCTTAATATACCTAAATAGATTTAGTCAAGATCCGGTAGCAATCATAAAGATCTGATAGTATTTGATTTGTCACGAGGTACACATTTTATTTTCTTTGTAATTATTTGGAAGGCGTGGTTTTCAATATGCCAGCATATAGGCCCCCTCACTAGCCCAACTAGTTAGTGGGCAATTCTTTTGGTTGGGAAGGAGGCTGGGCGGCGCTATGGACGGACATCTCCAGCAATGCAAATCAGCATTGTTCCCAACAACTTGATAAGCAAAAGATTCGAGAGTTCAGACTGAAAATACATGCATAGATAGATAGTGGTTTGATGACATGGCTAACGATGGAAAGCTCGAGACGGAGCTATATAATACAAAAGTCCCACGTACAGTTCCTGAGAAGGGAGTGACTACCTACGGGAGCTTCGACCAACCACCATTAGTCAATTCCTCTTTGGGGCCACCTTTACCTCTGTAATTACTATAGGGGTATGGGGTTAAAGACAAAAAAGATCAAGGCAGCATATACGTTTTTCTTTTATACTTGGATCTATTTTTATGCTATTAACTGTTCTGTTGATTCTTCTTCAAACAGAAATCACTAATTTACAAATATCCTTAACCACAAAATTTAGTGAGTGGATTGCTTCTTTCTCTGTCAAAGTGCCTATGGTACTAGTTCATACTTGGTCACCCGAAGGTCATGTAGAGGCAACTGCGACAAGATTCGTCATCTTGGCAAGAATTCCTTTAAAAATGGGAACCTACGGGTTTTTAAGATTTTATATACTCATGTTTCCTGAAATGACACTTTGTTCCACTTATTTCATTTCATTTCATTTATGAAGATATGTGTCATGACACATTGATATGTGGACATTTTTAAGGTCAAATAGTGCCACAACTTTAGAATTGATCACACAAGTGCAGGTTGTGCGAAGTAATAAATACTTAGGAGTCCGAGGTCGAACCACATTGAATTGGACAATAACTCAGAACGCAAAAAAAATTAAAATAAAATTGATTTTAAAATTTTTGAGAGAATTGGTTGTTCAAGAGAACAAAAATTATTGGGTGTAAATCAATCATTTGAAATACTAAACATCAAGATCCCCTTCCAACTTCAAACAATAATTATTTATAATCCAATTTTCGAACTCAGTTAAGAATCAATATAGAAGTAATCTTAATTGAAATATTTAGCAGTAATAATACTGAAAACAAAAACAACATTATAAGGAATAAATTATTTGAACAAAAATTAATATTTAATTATAGATCACAAACATTCACCGTACTCGTAGTCGATGATGAATCAAGGTCTCTAACAAAGAAAACCTCATTTTATCACAAATAAGAAGTCAATTATTTTATGAAAATTCTAAATAATTAATCCAAACATGCAGAACAAATTATTTGACTTACAGGGAATCTTAAGCATTCGATGTACATGACACAACGAATCAAGAGATTTTATAGGGCAAAAACTTTACTAAAAGACATTAAATAATTAATAAGAGAAGTCATGCATTAAAGAAACGTTGGATCAAAAATAAATAATGTGCTTTATTGAACAAATCACTCAAAACTTAGCAATTCATGAAAAGAATACAACAAAAACTAGAAACTGAAGGTAGAATGATCTCAATTAGGGTTTACAAGAGCTTTTATAGGGATTAAGAAACTAAGAAAACTAAATAGCATCAAAGACTTGTTCTTGGCCAATCTGTCTATTGCATCTGAACAGGTGTTTTGAGCTATCCAAATGCACAACTTTACATTGGCCTTTTTGCTTGTTGTGTCTGGATTTGCATTTCCCATTGTCTGAATGCAGGTAAGTTTTTAAACAAATTGGCAATGCGACTTTGACATAGTTAGAGGCCGATTCACAAAATTTTCGTGAATTATACTTTTTAAGTCCTTGAAGTCTACTCTCTAATGCCCCAAAGATCAAGTCAATTGAACATCGGAGTAAACAGTTATGACTAAAACACCGAAGTAATATAAAAATCTTTCCTTCCTGAATTTTAACTAATGCGTGTTTATACTCCGGAATGCCTCTCAACTTCTTTTATTCATCAAATCATCCCCTATTCTAACTGAATTATTTGTCCATTGTTTGCTTAACTTGGATCAATTCATTATCATCATAAATCATCTGAGTTATCTACAAAATGAGACAAATAATTAGAACAACTATCAAGCTAAAAAATTCAGGAATTTAGCATATATAATCTTAAAGAATATGTACTTGATCCACCTTAAATATATTAAAATATCACTTTTGATGGTTAATCATACCCCAACCTAGCTCTTGCTAGTCCCTAGTAAAAGAAAAGAAAGGAAAAGAAAATAAACTAAAACATACATCCACTTTCGTAATAAGACTCATGATTGCATTTAGAATATTCAATAAGCATTTAAATCCTTAAGTTACCTCCTAGTGGATTAGTATGGTCTCACAAGGGTTTTTAGAGATGATATCCATAAACATCACACTATTTGTTAAATATTTTCATCACATTATCATATCATGAATTTATAACACAATTCAAAATTTCTCAATTGCAAGTATTTACAAAAACCTGCAAAGTAACACATGGAACTAAATACTATACCAAAGTATACTTCCATCATGTCCTCATAAAAACTCGTTTGTTGCGTGCATTGCCCGTACTAAAACAAAATATATCATTTAACTGCTTCTATAACTGTCAACTATTCGTCTCAATGTCAAATCTCACTAGATAATACTCTCATTAAAATCTTCTTAGATTTTAGTGATTATTCCCTCAAATTTATACATGTGAGAAGAATGTGTTTCAATTAAAATAAAATGATGCACACATGTTTCTATTAAAACAATCACTGTACAAAAGAAAAGGATTTGACACAGTTTCATTAAAAGAAATCAAAACATAATAAGCAAACAATCACTATTCCCTTGTTTATTCACACAAGTCATGCATCAACCAATATACTCATGAGATTAGATAGGATTTTTTTGTAACTCCCCTTCCCACACTCTTATCTTTATATAACAAGAAATCATTTCTTTTTCAAAACACTAATATTTTAAAACCCAGGTAAATGTGTGAAATCGTTTGTAGTAGGACTTGTACCAATTATGTTTGATGTACAAATGTATGTTGTATAAGTTTGGGTTGGGGTTGGAAAGGTTTGAAATGGATTGAAGATGAAAAATAGGTGAAACAGACATTTCTAGGTAAAACCTACCAGTAGAACATCAACCTACTGGTAGATCTTGTATGGATTGGTGTTGTCACAGACAAAACCTACCGGAAATGTATAAATCTTTAATTTGTACCTTGTATATATCTAATGATGATGTGTTGGGAGAAATTTTTCATTACTTATTCATATGGTTTGTAAAATGTTGGTATTTAAAACTTTGTAAATGCTTGAGAAAAGGATTATCTTGTTGAGCATGTGGTTGCTCACACCTATCATTTAACATTTTTAGTCATGGGCATATGTTGGTGGACTACATAGTGGGAGTATCGAGGCAGAAGATAGTTGTTGTGATTTTTATATATTTAGTTGGAGAATGTAAAGAACAATGTACGATAATGCATATTATTGAAGATTTGTAAGTGATTTATATCTTGGTTAATTTGAGGGAATATGTATAGATTGTGACCTTTTAAATGGTTTACTTATAAAGATTTTAGATATTATGTATATTATGTGATGCCTCAAAAGCCAGAGGTTATTTTTCAACCCATTGATCATCCATCAATTTGCAGAAGTACCCTTGAATGCCACATAATCCGACTCCATGACACAACATCCTCTTCACCGGGATCATAAACAATAAAGAGTTTAGGCAAAGTTTCCCATGTACCGAGGCACTCCAAAAAGCATAACTTGTATACATTTCAATCATTTGACCATTTCAAGGTCAAATATACATCAATTTATCCTAAATATCACTCTATTTACATCATTTGAACAAAAGGACTCAAGACCCAAAAGCTTGGCAAAGTTATTTTAAATTTTCAAAAATTTTGGAGGAGCTACCGGTAGCTCGTGTACGTGCTACTGGTAGCTGAGCCCTCTGCCAACAAACTCCCAGTGCAATTTTTTTGGAGGAGCTACTGGTAGCTCGTATACATGGTATTGGCAGCTGAGTCCTTTGGAATTGTGCTATTGGTAGCTCAAGACTTGCTACCAGTACATGAGCCTAGTTTTTCTCCAATTCAATCATTTTTCAATTTCAACTCATCCAATCTTATACAACACTCACCCAAAATCATATAACATCAAATTATACTCAAAATATAGTCCATAAAGGTTCATTACACCACCCTTTAAACAATATTACATGTCCAAAAAATAATTACACAATTGTTTTACAAAAATGTAATCTAAAGCCACAACTCGACTTCCTTCATCAACGAGAGCCCAAGTGAGAGCCATCCACTGGCGCGTGTCCCACACCTGAAATGTTGTCCCCATAAATGATGAACCATGCTCAATAGGGTATCTCCTAAAGAAGTTACTTCCCAACCTAGATGCATATGAAATGCTCACATGCAATTTAACAATCAAAAAAACATTCATCCAAGAACATACAATTCCAAGAATGAATGTCATAATGTCATGTCATGTTATGAGGTGAGACTCACAAATGTAACGCAACCTAAGCCTTCACCGGCTCCCATAACACATGCAATGCCATGCATATGAATCCAGGCATTTCAAGCCCCTGCCATTGATGTTATACATTTAATGACCATTTATAAATTCTGGGTTTTTCTTAGGGTGGATATTTATAGAATTTCACCAACGACCACCCAACCAACATGATATTTATGGACTTTCAGCAATGGCTCTGCATACGCCGACACACTTTATGGACTTAATACCAACAAAGTGCGTATCCAAATCATCAGGTCTTGCACCCGAGGGATAATCTAGCCCTTCTTGCTAACCCTGACCCTATCTTCAATACAACCTATGGGACATAGTCAAACTTTGGTCCAACTTTTCCCAGCCCACACATAATCCACTAAGAATGGTGTTTGATCAAAACCATGCACACACCCACACCCATGTCTCATGTCTACGAATGTGATGCCTCCCGTGCATATGTAATATAATGTACAATTGCATTTCATAGCGTTATGCAACCAAGATTTAAATTGCAATTACAACATCATGTTCAACATGTCATGAGCACAATATGAACAATTCCAATTCCTTCAAGTAACTTATGTCATGAAGCATATAATTACATTCCCAAATTGTCAATCATATCAAAAGCATTTAATTATAATCCATATTCTTACCAAGCATGTTAAAAAATTTTCAATGAAACACACATGCATCAACATAGGCATTTTATGAAACACCCAAAAGGCACAAAATCATGTAACATAATCATGCACAAATTTTCACATTTCTTATGAATTTACCAAACAAGCAAATTCCACAAACCCAATTCATGCAAGATTGGTTTAGCACATTTCTATACCCATTTTTCATACTCTAGTTACACTAGGAGTACATCAAACAAGAGAATTCATCTATAATCAAACTATCCATTTTATATGCAACCCGGGGGTTGAAAATAAACTTAGCTAGGAGAATAACCCTACCTCTTGAAGCGTAATACGAATGGTAGAAGCTCAAAGAAAATTCAACTCAAGCTTTAAAATTTGATTTCAAAAAATCCCGTTCTTGAGAATTTGTCAAAATCTGTGCTTTTTGGCACATAGATGTAGCTCTCATCATGTAGATCAACTTTCATTCTCTGCCTGAAGGATTCTGACGAAGGAATCACCTTAGATTGCAAGATGAAGATGGAAAAATCATTGAATTTCTCTCTCTTCTTCTTTTCTCTCTATCTCTATTTGAAAATTTGCTGGGTAATGGCCAAAAAATCTGATTTTTCTCCCCTATTTATATTCTTTGGATACTTGGCCACAATGCGCCACACGTCCCGTCTTTTTTCTGATCTAATTTTATTTTGAATTAATTAAATCTCGTTCCTTTTTAAGTTCAATATATTTTATTTTAACCAAATTTAAATTATTTTCCATGTTTTGTAATTTATTGTCGGTCGTTTTTATTTTGGTCACGTAACGCCCGAAAGCCTCATAAAACATAAAAAATTTGACTGTCTTAGAATTCAACAAAAAGTGATTGGGTAACTAGATTTCGCAAGACAAATCTAACAATAAGGTCCGTTTCATAATCCAAGGTCTAGAAAAATTCAAGTTTTCAACTCGTACCATAATAGCTAATTATCATTTTGCGATTTTTTTTTCACAAAAATTTAAATTTTCTTGGGTTTTACATTCTTCCCTCCTTAAAAGAAATTTTGTCCCCAAAATTTACACACAACTACATGTATATGCAATAGTCATCTAACACTTTATGATCATAAGAATGTACCTCCGTCCTCAAATAAGAACGGATAACTGACACATATAGTGTCCTCACGCTCCCATGTGACCTCTTCCACACCATGGTGTTGGCACAACACTTTCACCAGCCTCACGGTCTTGCCTCACAAAACCTGTTTTTGACTATCCATGATATGCACCGATCCCTCCTCGAAGGTCTCATCTGCATCAATAAGAAGTTCACTCCATTCAACCACATGCGTAGGATTTAGAGTGTACTTTTAGAGCATGGAGACATGGAACACCAGTGAGCATAGAGACATGATCTCCAACCATGAACTCCAAAGGTTGTCACCGTCTATCGGTGTAGTTCTTTTGTCGGCTCTGTGCCATAAGAAGACGCTTCTGTATCAAGTCCAATTTCTTCGAGGTGTCTCTAATAAAATCCAGACCCGTAGAGGGTGTGTTTTCAACCTCCGTCCAACAAATTAGAGAATGACATGACCTTCCATAAAGTGCCTTGTAGGGTGTCATCTATATGCTCGTCTGATAACTATTGTTATAGACAAAATTCACTAAGAGTAAGTGCTCTTCCCAGTTACACTTGAGATCAAGGACACTTGCCTGTACCATGTCCTTTAATGTCTGGATGGTCCTCTCTGACTGATCATCTGATGAGTGGGTTTTATACCTATGAATTGAGTATTTTCGGCTTGATGAAATTATAAATTTTTAATTATTTTATGTTTATTTTTATTTATTTTGTGTGTTTTGATGTTATTTTGAAGTGATCATTATTTAGAAGCAAACAAGATCATTTGGAAGGAAACAAGGTCAATTTGGAGCCTAAGTGTTAGATTTTTGAAGACTAAGCAACAAGGGCAATTTTAGGCTTGAAAGGGGACCAGCATCCATGTGTTGGAAAAGTAGTAACTCAGCGCCCCTGTGCTGATTTTTAGCACTGCTGCACTTGTGTTTGGCTTTGGACGTGAATTCTGATTTCTTTTGGGGCCGAAATTGAACCATAATGCTATATATATGCTAGGGTTTGAGTTGGGAAGGGGGAGACTGATTTTGGGGGTTGCAAACATAAAGAAAATACCATGGATTAAAAGAATATTGAGGACAAAAATTGAAAGAATCGACAAGAAGAAGATTGGACTTGAAGGTTAGAGAAGGATCGAAGATTGCAACTAAGTTTTCATTCTTTTCTCTTACTTTTACTTCTTGATTTTCTTAGATGTTGTTTAATTTGAGAAGGATGTTTTTCAATTACATTATGCACTAAATTCTTATTAAGATTGCAACGGAACCTAATGTTTAGTTAAATTGATCTACTCTTATTTCTAGTTTTATTGATCATATATGAGTTGTTTGTCATATTTTGTGCTTAATATATGATTGTTTAGCCAATAATTAATGTGATAACTTAGATGAAATTGGAAGATGAATTCTAAGTTTAGATTTGAATATGATGACATACGTCAGGTTAATTCTTCTTCGGATTGAATTGCTAGGTTTGTTTATAGGATAGGAATATACCTATATGCCGTCGTGTGTAACTTTTATGAGAGTTTGAACTTAATGAATTGCTTGACAAAATTTCTTGTTGTTTCCTAACCTCTAAACATCACCTTTTAGAATGTATAGAATATGAATGAAAGGGAGTGTCACTCTCCTAGGGATGATGTCAAAAGAAAAGGCAACGAAATGGTGGATGAATGAGATTTCATATGTGAGTATGTGTGAACAAAAGTGCTCCCCAAGCACAAGAAGACTTTCGTGGATCGTGTTTTACTTGGTGATATTCCAAGGTTGTTTCCACGGGGAAGGAAGTAAACCGAGGGGAAGGTGATTTTGGGAGAAATAAAGTGTAAAATCTTTGATTGTTGAAAGTTGGTTGGTGAAGTTGTTTTGATGCTAGTAAAATAAAAAAGAAATGTTGGCAAATCCAAGAGGTCACTCCAATAGGAATACTGTCTCAACTCGAAATCCTCCTCCAATAGAGCATGAATTAACGATTGATTCGTGGGAAGCTAGGGGTAAAATTGGTGAGTACCTAAGCATAAATCGTGACTAAGCCTACGGAATATCAAAGACTCACCAAGTTATCCACCCTCAACCCAGTCAAACTAAACCATTGAACTCTGAAAGAGGGGAGGAGAATGAGTTAAAATGGTATACCTAAGTGGAGGTTCCTCTTGGTTTTGCCAACTAAGAGATTTAGCTATTCATGCTTAAAATAAAGACAACAATATGATGAGAAGACATTATGAAGAAATAAAGACTAGATCTAAGCATAAATGAAATGCATAAATATAACTTTCGGATAATCACCTCTTACTAAAAATTGGATGAGAAATTACCCACTCTTCATGGCTTTGTTAAAGCTATAAAAGTGAGTGATGCTCATCCTTCCAAGTAGAGGAGTTACAAAGTAAAACACTTTACACAAGGAGCCGATATTCGACAAAGAATGAGTGAATCACATTCCACCCTTCACGGCTTTGGTAAAGCTCTAGAAAAGTGGAAGAGTTTCACTCCTCTAAGGGAAGAAGGAAGCTCAAGCAATGGAAATAAAAAAAGCAATAACACAATAAAAAAAAGTAATACTTAAAGTAAAAGAAAGCAATAAGTTAAAAGAAAGCAATAATACAATAAAAGAAAGCAATACTTAAAGAAAACAATAAGCAATAAGGAAATCAATAATACTTTTGGAGGGTTTTCCACTACCAAAAGATGAATGCTTTACAAGTCTTAAGGGAAGGTATTTATAGGCAACAAGGGAGGGTGAAAGTCTTGTTAGGTGGCCTTGAAAAGTTTTGTTTGGTGGCATGAAAGTTTTGTTAGGTGGCCTTGAATCTTGTTAGGTGACATGAAAGTCTTGTTAGGTGACCTTGAATTCTTTGATCCCCCTTTGTTTTGAGCTTTGATAATTGGCACCCCAGTAGTTTATAGCTTTAATGCAATTGGCTCCCCAGTAGTTTGTAACTTTGACGTACAAAATCCTGAAAAGAACAACAATTAATGCATTATTCTTTATTCACACACTAACTCTAATTTGATTTACTTTGACTAGTTTATTTTATTCAACTAACACAATTTACCTATTAAATTATGCCATAATTAGGGTTAATCACACCCCCAACCTAAACATTACTAGTCCCTAGTAATAAATAATAACATAACAAAATAAAATCACTTTCATAGATAACACGATTGCATTTAACATATGCAACAAGCAGTTAAACCCCTAGGTGATCCCTAGTGGACGAGTTTTGTCTCGTGAAGGTTTCCAGGGAAGCTACCTACAAACTCCAATTAAAAGATGTGTATATGTAAGATCAGAATGAGTTAGCAACAAATCATTGAGACACACATCCCTTAATTTTGAATTGTTTCCCGAACACTTCTCTGTCATTGGTATGTACGCTATACAAAAATAAACACTTGTTACATTGGTATTTGGAATTCTCTGTGTAGTAGGAATGATCATTCTAGTAGCAAGAATTTTTATATAACAAATATTCTATTTTATCACCTTCCATGGATAGCTTTGATGTCTCAAACCTCTCTTAGAATGCTCTCAGCAAAAAAAATTCGCTCCGATTATAGTGACTTGTCTCTCAAAGGAAATGTGATTAGAGGATGGTCAATTGAAGAATCACATGCACAGTTAGAAAGGGAGTGAAAGTCTTAAGAAAGTAGACTAATCATGTTCTTGGCATAATCTCATGGAAGAATATCAATGCAATTAAAGAAATACTATTTAACATACCCCAGTTTTCGGTCGACAACACACACATGCATCAGACTTGAGATCAATTAGGACTTTGTATAGGTTGTAATGTGGCCAGAGGTCAGTGGCTAACGAAATGACGTCAATTGTATTCAAAAGCTATCACCTTTTTAATATAGTGTAACACATCTCTTTCTTGCTTTTCGATCTTTTGCCTAAAAATAGTATTTCTTTCTTTTATTTTTTTTCATTTTTCACTTTCTTGGCAATTTCCTATTTTTGTTTTGTTTTTTTTTTCACCAATTCTTCATTGAACAGTAGCCACCATCTTCTTTTCTGTTTTTCTTGCCTTTCTATGTCATACTGATTTATAAGAGGGTGCAAAAAAAATGGATAACAAGGTATGTTAAGTGTATTTTCTTGTGACTCGGTTATCATATGGGTTTTTTTTTGAAAAGAAATCGTCATTCATTAAAGGCTTAAACATGGCTAACTAGGGATATAATTTCATAGAAACAATGGCTAAGGCTCAAAATCAACTCAAAGATAACCTAAAATCCTTTCTTAAGTATGTGCCTGTGTATGTGTCGCATGCAAAGGTTCCCTGTGGGATATGTCAATAGATTACTTTATTTGCATTTAATCAAAGCAAATTTAATGAGATTATTCAACAATTGAAAGTGAAAGAGCTTACTTGAGTAAATGTTGATCGTCTCTCAAAAAGCATCGCAAGGCTTAAAACTTACCGTGATATTCTTTGTTATCTCCACTGGTTATGTCAGGTTTTCAAAGAATGTCAGTTATATTATAATTATATTTTCGAGTCTGGTCATTCTGTACCTTAAGATTAACAAATACCAATGTACATTTGATATTTAAGCATAGAGAAAATACCATTTTTCAAGAAAATGCAGCTTTTTTTTTTCACTTGAATAAAAATCAAAGTTATTTACATACACATTTATCTATGAAAATTGAAAAAAACCTAAATGCACACATTGAACTTGGAAAACTATGGCGTCTCATGATAAGTCCCTACCTACGCTACAGGTTGGCATTTTAGGACAATCCTTACTCGGCCCACATCTTTATTTTAACAAAAAGACTTTGTACATAAACAAATATTTACACAAAAAAATTTTTGTACCATTAACCTTCATCCCCAAAACACATTTTTTCACAGGTTTGTCATTATTAGTTAAAATTTAATCCGAGTCATCGCTTGTGTCTATGTCATTATTAGTGACCCTTCCCACTTCTTGTCGCACATAACGTGTAAGTCCCAGACTGGTATAAGATGGCGTGTCAGGAAAATCCTTACTTTGCCCATATACTATCCAGTTTAATCAATCGGTTGCACGACCCGAAATTAGTTCAAAACACTGATTGTATTTTTTCATGTGAAAACACTTGCCACATTGTTTACAAACACCCAGCCGTTTGGCACGACGACGTTTAACAAAAGTACTTCTGCCACACAATGGTTTTGCTTTTGTTCTCGGATTTCAATTTTTCTGACTACTCTTGCTTTTCTCATGATCACAACATGCACATCAGATGGAAATGTGCGCAAGACTCCCAACTAAACCAAAAATTTTAACATTCATGATTTTCTATGCTTTAAGACTCACTATTTGGTTCTTTAACATCTGCCAGTCACAAAGACGATTGAAGCTGCATTTGATGTGATCATGAAATATAAGCAAAAATGTTGTAAAAATACGTAATCTAGAACAATCTTTTTTTTTAAATACGAAACTATAACAAACTGGAATTGTAGATCACACCCCCTAACCTAAATCGAACATTGTCCCCAATGTTTCGAATTTACCAGTGTGTGGAGTTTGGAGATCAAGTTGTAGGGTAGAGATCTGTTCAACTGTCGTAACCTACAAAGAAAAATACACAAATTAATCTTCTTTACGCAGATCTGGGTTTTCGCTAGGACGAAAACCCTTGATTTTAAATGCAGACAGAAGAAGAAGAGCCATGTACAATAGAGTAAACAAATGCCGATCATGAGACAAACGACTGGGTCTTCGGGGAATATGGTCATGAGATTGTTGGGAGTTGGGTCATGTTATAGAGAATAACATAACAGAAATAAGAAGAAGAAGAAGAAAACGAAGAAAGAGGGAAAGGCGGTGGGTGTAGAGATCTGTTTAGCTGCTGAAACAAACAAACAAAACACACAATTAACCAACTTGAGGGAGATTTGGGTTAGGCTGGAAACCCCTCACCCTAAGTGTGAGCAGAAAAAGAGCACCATGAACAAATACAAACATATAAGACAAATTATTAAAGAAAGGACTGGGTTGTCGGCGTATATGGTCATGGATTTGCAGGGGTGATTTTTTTTTACAGAGAACAGAGAGAACAACGAAGAAGAAGAAGAAAGAAGAAGAAGAAGAAAGAGGAAGAAAGAAGAAAAAAGAAGGAAGAAGAAGGGGAGACCAATCCCACTGGATGTGAGAAATTTTTTTTTGAAAACCTTATAAAGGCATCCCTTTTTTTTTTATTATTTTTTTTATTTTTATTTTTGAGTGTCGGCAGCCGCATATCTGCACGGAATATTCCTACTTTTTTTTTTGTTTATAGTGTCGGCAAGCGCGAGTGTCGGCAGACGAGAATATCCCGCGCGAAATATTCCCACAAACATTGGTGTAGATGCAAATAGTGCAATCTCACCCCTCCCCCAACTTGATTCATGCATTGTCCTCAATGAAACAAAAAAAATATGATATTCAATGATGGACAGTAAAAAGATTAGTAGGGTTAGAGAACATCTTGCACTT
>CAUOFW020005633.1:0-26513 GCA_963454935.2 Ilex paraguariensis | reverse complement strand
AAGGTCAGGTCAGGAGGTCCAGTAGGATACGAGGAAGCTCAGAAAGCTTGGGGCCAGAGTTCCCCCTGGGGAGATAATAGCGGAACTGACCAGGGAACAACTGGATAACTACAAAAACTGGGTTTAAAGCATGAATCTCTCAACTAACCAGATTCTCTCCTAAAACCAAGGAGAATCCCACTAATGGTAAGCAGAGATCTCGACTCAAATCCGATAGAATGGGAATAGTCCTATAAATGCTATGTAACGCCTCCATAAAAGAGAGAGAGAGAGAGGAGAGAGAGAGAGATGAGAGAGAGAGAAAGAACCCTAATTTCAAGATATACCGAATTGTAATACATTAGGGTGTGAATAGGAGAAGGCGGGAGCAAGAGCCTCCATTGAAGAAGTGACTAGCCGAGCTTCTGACCCGATGAACATTTTTTTATATTTTATTACTTTATCATTTTTTTCAATAAATGGTTTCTGATCCCATTCAAAATGAATGACCGAGATTAATAGAGATACATACAGTACTGAAGTCGGTTCGATAGCCTTACCCAACATTTTAAACCAGGGTTGGCTTAAAGGTCATTTATATGTACTGGTAACAAAACAGATTCAAGCATTTAGCTCTGTTGGCATGCCAGGAGAAAACAGGACTGGTCTGGAACATATTTATGGAGTTCAGCTTACGAAGAGAAGAAGAACCAAAAGTAAGAAGAGTGTCATTATTTGTGTTTTGTTTTCTTTTTTTCTCGATAAGTTGATACAAATATTGACATAAACACGACGACACAAATTAAAAATAACATAATCTAAAAATCACACGATTAAACATCTCAATCGAACATATTTTATACGACACGGTTCATTTATATATCAGTTACACGCGATATATACACAATATAGATCTGATATAACACAATTCATTATACATGAATCAATAAACGAATCAAGTATGAGTAGAATATTTTTTAATATAAGCCCACTAAGAAGACACGATTGATAAATTTAATAGTCATAGATTATTTGATTCAAAATGAATAACTGAGATTAATAAAAATACATACAGTACGACAAAAAAAAATCAGTTTCCGAGGATGGTTGCCCTCTCTAGAAGCAAATGATTTCACCAACCCCAAAATCAACATCCCTCTACCATTGCAACCAAAAAAAAACCAAAATAGTTTCTGGGGTCGTTGCCTCTCTCGTGGCCAATGATTTCACCAACCAGAAAATCAACATCCCTCTACCATTCCAACCCAAAAAAAAAAACAAAACAGTTTCTGATGGTCGTCGCCTCTCTCGAAGCCAATGATTTCACCAACCACAAAATCAACAGCCCTCTTCCAACCCAAAAAACAAAACAAAACAGTTTTCAAGCATTTAGCCCTGTTGGCATGCCTGGAGAAAAGGCCATGGAAGGCCACATACTTTCTTGGTACTATAGGCCCACAACAATAATTATTCCAAATAAGGAAAAAAAAACCCACCATGAGTTTAGTACAATTGACATTTTTTGACATTTCTTTCTTAAAGGTCAAGGTTTTAAGTTCGGTACGAGATTTTTGTGATCTAGGTCCCATCTTGCTAGACACTTAAAAATGGACTAATATTATACCTCAATGGAAAAAAATAAAAATATCTCAAACCAATATCGGCATTTAATTCTGTCCAATGCTACATTTATGGCTCATCAACCCATTACCCCTAATTTCTAAATATTTATTTAATACGACAACGATATCACATCATTATCATATCACTATAAAACATTAAACTATTACTCGAGAAATATAAACTTCACATAAATTATGAAATTTATATGAGTGTGACGTTCATATAAGGATTGTTTAATAGTGATATGACTTGTTAAGATGGAAATGTATTAAATATTTCTCAATTACCACAAAAAAAATGGTATAAAATATTTCTCAATTACACAAATTTTATAGAATTAATAATATTTTTTGTCCTTAAAGTATATTTTTTTTTTCATATTAGTTTTCATTATATTAATTTTGTTAATTTATTCTCTAAAATATTTAATTCGTGTTATTTTAATCTCTGCATACACGAATTATTAAGTTTTTGATAGAATGATCACTTAGTCACTTCCATCAAAACACTTGACGAATTGTTTGATTAGGGACCAAAATGACACGAATTAAATATTTTAATGACTAAATTAATATAATGAAGATTAAATTAATAAAAAAAATACATATTTAAAGGATAAAAAAAATTATTAATCTCATTTTATAAGAGTATCTCCAACCCGACTCTAATTTAAGTTCAAATTTAAATTTTAGTCTAAATGGTCTAAAAATATTCTCTAATTTCGAACTCAAACTTATATCAAATTTATAAAAAAAAAAAAAAAAAACTTTTTTTAAACTCAAATTAAAAAAAAAATTAAATTCTATACCAAATTTTTAACCATAATTTTTTGTCCTATCTAAACCGCTCCTTCGACGCTAGATGCCTCTGCCAGCCTTCAAAGTTTCGTCCTTTTCATGTGGGGTCCTTTGAAGATGAAAAGCTGTAGGTATTCTTTTTTCATATTCCATCTTCCACCTTTCTTGATTTATTATCATCTTGACATCTTCCACTGTTTTCCCGCGGGTCTTTTTTTTTTTTCAAGCTATGATTTAATATTCATGGATTTTTGTTAAGTATGAATATTTTTTTTTTCTCCACAATTACCATGATTATGGATATTGCTTCTCCACTTTAATCCTCTCAATCAATCTTTAAATAAATGAGCTATATTTACCGAAATAAATTTTGTGATTTGCAAGTGCTCTTGATTTTTGAGAATACAAAGACTTTGGCGATGAATATGGTGGAAAAAATTAAAAAGAAAATGAATTTTCAGATAATAAATAAATTTTTAAAAGATTTGAAATAAATATTTGAATTTATCTCTATATCAAATCAAGTATTTTTACTCAAATTTGAGTTATGATTGAAAATGCTATATTACTTTACGCTCTGAAAAAAATTTAAAAATTTAAATTCTTTCATTGCAATCTCAATCGAGTAAAAGCTAGCAATCTGTAATAAAACCAAACGCATGTCACTTTGTTTGACAAAATTTTTTGCTATATTTTAGATATTTTTCTATTTTGTATTCAATTATTTCTATATTATTTAATTTAAATATTTTACATGTGAATTTTGTAATAAATTTCATTAGAACAGACCACATTATACTTTTTATTTAATAAAAAAATACAGTAAGAGAATTTTAATTTTTTAAAAAATATAAATAAATAATTGAGAAAAAAATTTCAATGATATCCCTTCTAGATTAACTTATCTTCATAAACATCCTCTTTATTTTTAAATTTTCACTAAACATCCCTTCCAATTCATATAACTGTTTCACACACCCCACCCCCCCCCCCCCCCAAAAAAAAAAAAAAAACCCCCTAACCTAACTTTACGGCTATGGACCAACCACCTAACTTTACGGTTATGGACCACCCAAAAAAGGCCGATATCATTCTAGGTTGTTTTCAAAATACCCAAATTACCCATGTCTTTTTCACCTATCCTCTTTTTTTGGCACGAACATATAAATGATAGGACTTATTAACAATAACATGAATTAACTATTAACATGTTTAACAAGTATTAAAAAATAAATTTCAATTTTTTTGTTATTTTTTTTTTATCAAATATTGATAGAATCCTTATACAAAAAACAGAATTTTTATAGTTTTATTATTATATTTAACATTTTAATTTTTTATTTATGAAAAAATATGAATATGAATTCCATTAAGAGAAAATAAAATCTTAAACTTCAATTTTAGTATTTAATTTTTATTTAATGGTTTTATGAGTCAACACAAACATGATATGAAAATAAATAGTTCAAGTTTACACATCACAATTAGTTAAATGAATTGAGTTCGAGTACACAACACAATTAATTAAATAATGAGGTATCAGTGAAGATTTAAAAAATAGAGAGATGTCTTTACCGATAAGATAATCAGGAAATTTAAAAGGAATGTGTACGAAATTTTTTCAAAAATGTTTTGGGCCGCAAGGTGTCATTCGGACCAAAACTATAAAAAAAGGCAGTGGCAGAGTTCACGCAAGCCGCGTGCCGTAAATCATCCAATCATTTAGGGGCATTAATGTCATTCCATCTCTCACCGATGGTTTACAATGAGTCGCTCTCTCTCTCTTTCTCTCCCTTCCCTGATGCTTTTGCATGAATCAATGCACCACAGACCATATATATATATGCGGAGACAGCGCTCAAGTCTCTCATTGTTTCTCGCAAGTCACCGTGCTTTGTTCTTCATCATTGCTTGCCTGAGCTTCTCTTTCTCTCTCCGAAAATCTGTTTCTTTCTCTCTCCGCCTTCATTGATCTTGATCTGAATCAACTTGTAAGTTGATCCAAATCCGATGAGTCTTTAGTTTGATTAATGGAGCAAATTTCCGGCATTGAATGAGGTTATCTGTGATCTGTGTATTCTGCGATAAGGCTAGATCTGTTAGCAAATCTGTTTAGTTCCCGTATCTCAAGTGCTATTACATTTAGTTTATCCAATTGCATTGCTTAAATCGATCTAGATCATGTATATGTAGGATTGTGGCTATCAGTGTGCGTCTATGTGTATATAGGCTTTGAAGCTTGATGGATTATGCATAGTTTTTGCATATTGTATTGGATCTTGAGAATATGAGGTGGATTTTGATTGTTTTGTTTGCATTGAATTCGAATGTCGGTGCTTCTGATATTTATTTAATTATGAAGATAGATTGTTTCTAAGATGTTTTAGTACTCCTCTTCGATGGGTTTTTGCACTTCTCTTTTTTTTTTTGGTATTTTGATTTTGATTTATGGTTCAGTAGTTAACTAGTTCCCCTTGAGACTGGATTTCAAGATGGGACCGTCTTGTGGGCTGGATGTAGTTATGAATGTTATATGATGTTGTCGGTGGCTACATTTATGTGAAAAATGCTATAACTAGGTCTGTGATTTTTTTACTCAATTACATACTATATACTATTGGAATGATGACGGTATACGTGGTTCTTCCCTTTTTTGATTCTGCTCCCCCCTTTCCCACCTCCTTTTGTTTTGCTAGGGTGGGTGTAGGTGGGGCCCCGAAAGAGAAGAGGGGGGAGGGGGTTGAGTATGTCAATGGTAAGTTCAACATTGTCAGACTTTGTGTTTTGAAACGTGGATCTGAATTTAGATTTGTAATTTGTGTTATGTAGACACTGATTTGATATGGCTGCGTATACCCCCAAGAACATCCTAATCACTGGCGCTGCTGGATTTATTGCATCTCATGTTGCTAACCGGCTTATCCGAAGCTACCCAGAATACAAGATAGTCGTGCTTGACAAGCTTGATTACTGCTCAAATCTTAAGAATCTTTTTCCTTCTCGGTCATTCCCCAACTTGAAATTTGTTAAGGGGGATATTGGCAGTGCAGATCTTGTCAACTACCTTCTCATTACCGAGTCGATTGACACCATAATGCACTTTGCAGCTCAGACCCATGTCGATAACTCCTTTGGAAACAGCTTTGAGTTTACCAAGAACAACATCTACGGCACCCACGTACTTCTAGAGGCCTGCAAAGTCACAGGCCAGATCAGAAGGTTCATTCATGTAAGCACAGATGAGGTCTACGGTGAGACTGATGAGGATGCTGTTGTAGGAAACCATGAAGCTTCGCAACTCCTTCCCACAAATCCATATTCTGCCACAAAAGCTGGTGCAGAAATGCTTGTTATGGCTTATGGAAGGTCATATGGTCTACCTGTGATAACCACACGAGGAAACAATGTTTATGGCCCCAACCAATTTCCTGAAAAATTAATTCCAAAGTTTATCCTCTTAGCCATGAGAGGGAAGCCTCTTCCGATTCATGGGGATGGTTCTAATGTGCGGAGTTATCTCTATTGCGAGGATGTTGCTGAGGCTTTTGAAGTCATTCTTCACAGGGGTGAAGTTGGTCATGTGTACAATATCGGGACAAAGAAGGAGAGGAGAGTGATTGATGTCGCCAAAGACATATGTAAACTTTTCTCAATGGATCCAAAAACCAGCATCCAGTTTGTGGAGAACAGGCCATTTAATGATCAGAGGTACTTCTTAGATGATCAGAAGTTGACGAACTTGGGTTGGTCAGAACGAACTACATGGGAGGAGGGGTTGAAAAAAACAATGGAATGGTATATTAACAACCCTGATTGGTGGGGTGATGTTTCTGGAGCATTGCTTCCTCATCCTAGAATGCTGATGATGCCTGGGGGGCTTGAGAGACATTCTGATGGGCCTGAGAAATGTGATTCTGGATCTTCTGAATTCTCGGATAACTCTAATCAGACACGCATGGTGGTTCCAGTTTCCAAAAGCACCAATTCTCCTCGGAAACCACCCTTCCAGTTCTTGATATATGGTAGGACTGGGTGGATTGGTGGTCTTCTTGGAAAGTTATGTGACAAACAAGGGATTCCATACGCGTATGGAAAGGGGCGTCTGGAGGATCGGTCGCAGCTTTTGGCAGACATTCAGACAGTTAAGCCCACACATGTTTTCAATGCTGCTGGTGTGACTGGTAGACCCAATGTTGATTGGTGTGAATCTCATAAAACGGAAACAATCCGTACTAATGTCGCTGGTACACTAAACTTAGCAGATGCGTGTAGAGAACATGGACTCTTGATGATGAATTTCGCCACTGGGTGCATATTTGAATATGAAGCTGCCCATCCAGAAGGTTCTGGCATTGGGTTTAAGGAGGAAGACAAACCCAACTTCACTGGTTCTTTCTATTCAAAGACCAAGGCCATGGTAACACTCTTAATTCTTTATATAGCTGACTTTTATGGAACTCTATATAAGGGTATGTTTGATACACTTTGTTCTATTTTTCAACCAGGTTGAAGAGCTCTTGAAAGAATTTGATAATGTTTGCACCCTCAGAGTTCGAATGCCGATATCTTCAGATCTCAGCAACCCACGCAACTTCATTACCAAGATTAGCCGTTATAATAAAGTGGTAAACATTCCCAACAGCATGACCATATTGGATGAGCTTCTTCCCATCTCAATTGAGATGGCAAAGCGGAACCTCAGGGGCATATGGAATTTCACAAATCCTGGAGTCGTTAGCCATAATGAGATTTTAGAGATGTACAAGGAGTATATAGATCCTGACTTCAAATGGGCCAACTTCACACTGGAAGAGCAAGCCAAGGTGATAGTTGCCCCACGAAGCAATAATGAGATGGATGCGTCCAAGTTGAAAAATGAGTTCCCTGAGTTGCTACCAATCAAGGAATCATTGATCAAGTATGTCTTTGAACCCAACAAGAAAAGCTTGGCTGAGTAAGCATATCATAGGGTTATACGGCTCAGAGATTAATCTGCATTGTGCATTGGGCTATGGTTTTGATTGTCTATTAGTTTGAGTCATTTATTCTTAGCTTCACCACATCACTTCTGTTGTTCTAAAATGTTCGATAGTTACTAGGATGGTTCTACTCGGTGATATTCCCTCATTTTTCTAATCAACTCTTAGTTTGCACGACGGTCCTTTGTACAAGGAATATACTAGTGGGCTCTTCATTAGTAGACTTATCTTCTGCGAGCCTGCAGGGTTGCAACTTTTGATTCTGATATATGAATATGTTTTTTCTTATGTTTTGTTTCAATTATTTTGTGAATCATATTTTGTTCCTTCCCCCTTGGATTTCATTCATTCTTTGAGGATAGTCACTGGTTCCAGCCTGCCTTCTTGGGAATCAATTGCAAAATATCAAAGGCTGTTTGATGTCTGGGTTGTATGTGTTTCTGGTTGGAATTCAACGTTCGCTCATATAAATTAGGATTCCATTTCCTACTACCATGGCCAAAAGGAACTCCGGTCTTCATCATCTCTTTCAAATTGATGTTTGAATGTCTTCAACAAGTTTTGTAATGAGCACAACAACCCTACTGTTCCCGATAGAGAGAAGAACCTCAATACCCAATTGATTGATCTGCAGGGAAAATAGGGATGGAAACGGGATAGAAAGTGATTTTCCTTTTCAATTTCAGCTGTTTCGACATTGCATTGTTTTTTTTTTTGGCTTTGGAATTGTGATGGTTGTCTATCGTACAAAGGTTTGAACTTTGAAGAAGTTGAACTTTTGGAATGTACAACCAAGTCGAGGACCAAAATTTCATTTTGAAACAATTGAAATGTTTTTGTTCTTGTAGAAATCGAGTTGATGGATATTGAAATTTTTAGATATTTCATAATGTTTTGATGTGTTTCGGTATGTTTCAAGTGCTTCAAAAATTCTGTTTATCTCTATTTTTTATTATGTTTATGAAATATTTTGGAAATATTTCTGTTTCACTATCAACATAAACTATATCGAAACGAAATTTTGATTATTACAAAGGATTCAATAATAATAAAAAATGCATATTTAGAAGAGCACTCACCACTTGTCTCCAACAACATGAAAACTGACCTGCATGAGGGAGGTACCCAAAAATTCATGTACACCAAGTCTAGTCTTATACTTGAGTTATTCTTAATTTGTGGGATTGTAATAAGAGGCCATGACACCCCTCAACTTTTAAAATTATATACCCCTAGAATTATATTTTTGAGCACATTTTATCTGCCACTCAAATTCTTAAAATTATACTTTATACCTCAAATATAATCTTGGCTTTATTTTATCGATTTGATCACATTGAACCATTAACTTTTGAAATTGTGACATTTTGCTTATATCATTAAATTTTTGTATTGTACAAATCTATAAATTTTAGACTATTTTAAATAATTAATGGTGAAATATGTTTAAACCAATAATGTAGTGGTGGTAAAATGAAATTAGTGTCATAGTTAAGAGACGAATTATAATATATTCAAACACTATCTATAAGAAGTTCAAACTGTTTAAAATATGTGTTTTAGGGACGTGTTCTCTCTCCTCCTCTCTCTCTCTCTCTCTCTCTCTCTTCACATATGTCAAAATTATGATGAAATTTAATTGCACCCCTTTCAAAAAAAAGAAATTTAATTGTATTCAAGTAATTAAATGACGTGAAAAGAAGAAATAGACAGAGAACAGAATAAAGAGGATCAACAAAATTGGTGGGCATTTATAAGATGGGGTCTACTTCTCGACTCCTGGGCCATTTGAATGCAAAATACAAACAACCCACGTCCTGCAAATTCATGTTTAAAGCATTCTATGTCAAAGTTGATGAAAACAAAAGAAAGCAACAGCCGGAAGTATTTGTTAGAGGCATACAAGTACAAGTATAAGACACCCACACACCCATTTATAGATATTGATAAATATCCCCCAAATTAGGATTTTTAGTTAATGCTTGATCTTATTTCATACATCTGTCTTATGAAACAAGAAGTTATGGTCCGGGAGGGATGAAAATATCAACCGCTTATCGCCCATCCAATTTTCCCGTATGGTTATTTCGTACCATTCTTTTTTTTGTGTATTGTTTTGTTTACAGCACTTCTTGTTGTACATAGCGATATAAACTGTATTGTTACTTATAATAAATTTGTCTTTTTCGTCTGTTTTCACTTGTGACGTGAGAGAGAGAGAGAGAGAGAATGGAATCAAAGATCTGATTTGAGGCAAAAAAAGAGTGGGTAATCTTTAGGGAAAAAACAAACTGCACCGTTTTAAATTTATTTATCAATCTATCGCTATTAGTGAGAAAAGGTGTGACGTTTTGCTGTGAAGAATACTTATGAATACGATAACTTTGAGAAGATCGAGCCAACGCTCTAGTAACCCTTCTGGAGCTGTTCAAGCGATTATGTGTGCTGACTTGATGCAAATACTACAATTGCCCTTGCCAACAGCATACTATGGCCTCTGATCCATTATCATGGACTTCCACAAGAAGATGATCTCGCCACTACCAGAAGTTTTTCAATCACATATACAAAAGCAAATCAAATTCTGGCTTACTCACACCCACCAAATCAAAATATTTGATTTGCTTTTTTATATGCAGGAACATGCGATGAAATTTGGATTACTTTTTTTTGAAAATCTTGATTTTTCAGGTGGGTATTACAGCAAATGGGTGCCCAGTTTGGCTGAGAGAGCAAACCAAAGAAAAGGGGTCTTATCGGGAAAAAGAGAAAGTAAAAGGGGAAATCCAAAGATTCTGTCTGTGTGTGAGAGAGGGAGAGAGAGAGCAAATGCAAATGAATATTTGAGTAAACTTTAAAGGGCTTTTCGCAATATTCGGAAAAAATTTAACATTCTTACTTTATATCTTTAAAAATTAATTTTTTTACATTGCAATATCAAAAATATTGTAATATGACCCTTCTGTTAGATTAAGTTTTTCACATTGTAATACTTTTGATATATTGAAAGTGTAATGTAAAAAATTTAATCTTTAAAAGTATAAAATAAAAATATTAAAATCTTTTGGGGTATAAAATATAATTTGCCCAACTTTAAAAGATGATGATTTTGCCGGGGGCATTGTAACAAATGGGTGCCCAGTTGTGACGAGACTCACTAGAGATGAAAAAGGCTTTTAGAGCCATGCCTGGATAGGCTTGTACTGTCTAATGAAATGTTTTATATCAAGTTAAGTTTTTTTGTTCTCCCTTAAATTTGAGCAATGGTTTGAAATGACTCAGTGTTCGTTTGGTTAGAAAAAAAAAAAAAGAACGATAGAAATTAAAAATGATAAAAAATGAAGTGAAAGAAAAAAAAATAAAAAAAATAAAATTTTTATGCATATATTTGGTTAGCATAAAAAACTTGCAAGAAAATTTTTTTAAAAAATCATTATGTTTGAAAGAAAAGAAAGTTACAAGAAATTTTTTTTAATTGTCTAAATTAAATTAAATTATATTAAATTGGTCTAATAAGAAAAAAAATATATTATAATTAAAAGTTATTTTTTTAAAAAAATGGTTACTAACCAAATTCTGAGACAAATATTAATACGAAGGTCATTTGGCAAAATTATATGATTAACCAAATTCTACCAAAATTCTTTAAAATTAATAACTAATAAAATATTTTTTAAAAAAATAAGGCTAAAATGGAAAGTTATAAATCAAAATTTTTTTGCATTTCTTTGTGTTTTTTGCAAGAAAAAAAAGTGGGTTAGTTGTGAACAAATTTAAGTGTGAAAGAAAATTATTTTTTTTGTCATTTTTTATTTCCTACTAAACAAACACATGAAAATTTTAAAAACTCTTTTTCTTACATGTTCTATCATTATCCCGTTAAACAAACGAGCCCTCAAGGAAGGCACAATTTTTTTCTAGTTCTTAATTTGGAAACGCATTATTTCTAGATTAGATAATTTTTTGCTAGATTTTACGCCATCAAGTGTATTTTAGTTCTTGAGAGAATACAGGTGATGACTTTAGTTGAGAGAGTTGGGCATGTCAATCCAAACATAGCAAGATTGATAAAAAAAGTTCAAGTTACTATCATTAAATCTGACACGACTAATTGCATGGATCAAATTTATATTAATTAATACAAAACACGAATCTAAATACATCACAATCCAATATGACTCGACACTTTATAAAGCCTCTCAGAATTTGATTGATTGATTTATTCTTTTTTTAAATATGACAGATGAAAACTTACATTTAAAGAACAATCAACACAAAATTCCTTTATGAAGAAGAAGAAGAAGAAGAAGAAGGGGGTAGCATTGAATTGTAGCTTAAGCAAACAAGGTGACCACAATAAGGTTCCATCCTGAGCATCGCAAAAGTAAGAGAACACAAAATTCCTGCAAGCGGCTGAATGGAGTGTTTGATGCTCATAGAAGAGCTAGAGAGCAAGGCTCTAAAAAACCACCTGGAATACATCATACCATTCAATTATTTTCTCCGAAACCGTCCCATCGTTCTAACGATAGAATTGATTGGCTCAACTGAAGCTTAGGAATGAACAATAGACAGAATCAATGATAAATGACACCAGCATCTATCCAATTTAGTTGTCTGGAAAACCAACAATCAAACCTTACTAACCCCGGGGCATTCGAAGAAGCTGCATTTCATCCAAGCATCAGAATAGACATAATTCACCACTAAAAATGCACATTATGGCTTAAAAGAAAATTTTACAAATTAAGTAAGTAATGATCAACTTAGTCTGACTGCAAAACATGGAAATGCAAAATAAAGTGAAGGTTCATCTAATGACTTTACATCGTTGTCCAAACTGAGATCTAACAGCTGACTGAATCAGACACATCTGATGAGCATCAACCTTGCATGAAAGACAATTAAGAATAGAAGGGTTAGCATACTATATTTCAGCAGGCATTTACAACGACATGCTGTATGACAGAAAGGTAAACTCAATGAATTCGTACCATGAGAAGTTAATTTGGCTCAGCGAAAAGGGTTAAAGCAGGATGGCTTGAGCAAGCATTATTTTCTGATAAAAGAAAAAGAGGATGACTTATTGCCAATAATAAACATCTAAACATGGGAAGTAAAGAGCAAGAAATATGAAGAAGTAAATAACGATGAAGTAAACACCTTCTGATTCCATTCGCAGCCAATCTTGCCCGCATATTAATGCTTGTCGAGTATCTGGATTAAGTGAACTCCGATGATGCTCAAGCACTCTGCCTTCATTGCTGAATGCCAAATCTGGTGCAAGAGTAGACATTGGAATCGCCAAAATATCGCGTGCCATCATAGATAAGATAGGGTACCTTGGCGTGTGAACTTTCCACCAATTCAATATGTTGAAATCATAATTGCGTGGGAAGACTGTTTCCTCTAAATACTTGTCCAAATCTGTTATTACGTTCTGACTTTGTGAAGTTTCGTGGAGAAACTTGTCAAAACCCCTTAGTCTATCTCTAGTACCATTACTAGTACTGGCTAAGCTGCTGCCAGGCCAAGCTGAGATTTGATCAAGTGAAGTTGAGCCCATAGAGTAATCATTGAAAAGTTCCCTAATACCCTCAGAAACTTTATTGATGTGGTCTGGCGCATCACCACTGTAAATTTGCGGATAGTAGTACTCCACCAACTTCATCTTGAATCGGGGGTCTAAGATGGCTGCTATTGCTAAAGCCAAACCACACTTGCTCCAATATTTATCAAACTTGGTTTTCATCTTCAATGCCATAGAACTAATGAATTCATCTGGACTCTTGCACCATTCAATTAATTGGATGTGAATGTCACAAATCTCAGGAAAATATAAGTTTGCAGTCGGATATTTGTTACAGGAGAAAACATTGATAACTTCAACAAAAATTTTCATATAACCAGTAACAGAACCGGCCCATTCCCACTCCATCTCAGATAAAGCCATTGTGTAGTCAGGGTCATGCTCTTGCAGGTGGGAAAAGGCATCCCTGTATTCTAAGGCCGTTTCAAGCATGAGATATGTTGAATTCCATCGCACTGGACTGTCAAGAAATAAATGCTTCTCGCAGTTAATTCCAACTTTCTGAGCAATCTCATTGAATTTTCCTTGGGTAGCTAGTGAATTTTTAATATACCTAACACTTTCTCGAACTTTTTGGGTCACACCTCGTAGTGCTTCAACAGAATCTTGAGCGATGGATTTCAGAACATGTGCTGCACAACGCACATCAAACAATTCACCATTCTTTAGAAGAGGCTTGGTCTGAGAGAGCCAGTCTCTGATCCTACATACTGTACCGTCATAGGTGGAACTATCATCAAATGTCACCGAAAACAACCTACGGTCAATCTGCCAATCTGTCAAACATTTAATAACATCATCTGCAATTGTGTCATCTGTATGAGAAGGATCCAATGTTATGAAATTCAGTATCTTCTTCTGTAACTTCCAATCCTCGTCAATATAATTTGCTGTCAAACACAAGAACTCCGCATTTTCAGGTGAACCCCATATATCAACAGCAAGGTTAATTCTGCCATGCAAATTATGTATCATCTCAAAAACCTTCTGTTTCTCTTTCCCATAAATTGTCATGCAGTCTAGCTCGATTGCACTATTAGGCATTACCTCAAACAGTGGCTGAAGATTCTTAACAAATATTTTAAATCCAACATGCTCAACCATGACCAGTGGGTAACCATGTAAAATGATCATACGGGCAAGATCAAGTCGACTTCGCTCCTGGTCAAACTTAACACTTCCAAGGTTGATGGTTTGATTGGTTTCTTCTTTTCTTGGCTCTTGATCAAACATATAAGTAATGGGTACGGGGCTGATAATCTCATCTTTCCCTTGGCCTTCGTCATGGTTGACAGTCGTAAGGCTAAGGCTACTTTCTTTTCTCTTCCTCTTTGCTGAAAGTATTTGAGAAACGTCATAGTTAGACCTTTTCAGACACCGTATCAAATGATTTCTCAGATGAGTAGTCCCACTGTTACTTGATCCGCTAAGTTTCTTTTTACAATGTACACAAACAGCATAACAGATGTCAGCCTTTCTAACTCTTTCAAAGTGATTCCATACAACAGATGTCAACCTCTTCGGTTTCTTGATGGGGATCTCATCTGATATTTCCATCAAATAGAATTGGTAACGTAGCTGTACCCACCAGAAAAATAGTTTTAAAAAAAAGAATCAGATCAGACTGTATAACCAGCAGTTTTAGCAAGTGGCTCAAGCATCTATACATCAGAGAGCAAAATTATAGTATGTGATGACATAACAACAATTATGAAGCATACTGCAAGGTAGATAGTGAAAACATACACAAAGCACACCCAAATGAAGGTCACCACTGTTAAATGTATGGGCAGTTTGACTCACCAATCTTATGCTCCGGGTTTACAAAAAGTGATAATCTAGAAAAGCAGATACTGAATAAGGAGGCTTCAAACAGGATCTCTGATGCAGAATTCGGGTTCGAACTTCTAAATATAAGTTTTAAACCCTCTGGGAACTGGTGAACAACATTGGCCTGTCACTGGCACAAGCATGACACACAATGACATTGGCCTAAACCCAGGGAAAGATATCCAACACATTTTCTCCTATTCCTCTCCCCGCCCTTCACCCCCACCAAAACCAAGTATATCAAATTACAAATATGCTACTCTAGGAAAACTAAAGAAATATCAGCCAACAGATGATGAAGTATTGAGAGCCCCTACGAGGTAATGAAAATATCTCTAAGAAACTTCGAAATGGCTGACAATCTCCTTCCATGTTTGACCTTAAAAGTCCTAGTTCATGCCTCTCTACAACCCCTATCAAGAATCAAAACCTTGCAAGAAGATTTTCTTCTTGCATGAACAAAAGTTTAACATAGCTTCCCCAGAAGCTGGCCATGCTTATCTGGCTACAAAGCTCCAGAAGCATCTTCTATATTTAACTTGAAATGCACATGGCATCTTGTTACGGCAGAAGATGCCACCATCTTAATTCATAAGTTCCCCATCACGTATCAAAAAGAATGCCATAAAATTCCTTCATGAAAAGATTTGTGAAAAACTGAACATCTTGGACTGAAATATTCACAAATTCTTGCACACCAACTAATAGGAAATCTAAGCAGTTAAAAGCATGCCATCATAGGAAATCTAAGCAGATTCACCATATCACCTACAAGCCAAAGGCAAACATAACATAAGAATAAGTATGAAGATATATGTGACACAGGCGGCTTTGTGGAAATCCTTTAACTTAGCAAAACGTTCTCCTACAGTCCTACTATAAAATAAAGCTCGTAAAAACAATCACGTAAAGATCCACCTACGTGAATCCTGATCATTCTTGAAGCCAGGAAATCAAAGGTAAAATGAATCGCCAGAACCCCACATTTTTGACATATGTTTCATCTAGAGGGTTAAATATCAAGTGATCAACCCATCCAATTTAGACTGTTCAAAAGCATGCAATGCAATCGCATAGGATCAAAACAATTGCACATCAAACTTCATCCATCCAAATATTCCACTTTTTAAATTATATCATTACAACTTCGATTTAAAAGATATAAAAATCAAAATAGTCAACATCCAGAAACTTCAACTTCACTACAAAAATTTGGAATACCCATGTAATTTTTTTACTTCAATGTAGCTGGGCTTCATTCACTAATCATTGGTCTATATGTGTGTGCATGTGTATATATATTTCTTGTAAGAATCAAACCCTACAAAGCCATCCAGAAAGGAACTCCCATATTTGAACTACATATTCACTTCTCCACCTAAAAGAAAATAAGCCAACCCATTTATTTTAGATGGTCCTCCAGTATACAATTGGCTAGCAATATGATCAGATATCTTCCAAAAATTCCAAGTTAGAAAGTGCACACTATCACATATGCAAATAGTTCAACTTTGGCAACAATGTCCTCGCCAAGTCATAGGAACCCCTCCCTCTAGATATTGAGGGAAAATTCCAATTCTCAGCATGAAAGAAAAGGGCGTCATAAATCAGATGTTTGTGATGATATTTTTCATATCCACAGGGACCAGAAGATGTCTACACTATTTGGTCCATAAAGTTTTGAGTCCAACCATATATCTGGGTCAATCTCCTCTACTTTATGTGTCCTATCAGAGCGACCAATAGAAACACTTCCAGAACTATTCCGTCCAAGCTATTATAAACCCTCCAAGATCTTTGGCATGCCCATGTCTAGATCCACAGGATCATCACTCATCAGTGAAGCTACCCATAACCCAATTCAGACTTTTTAAATAGAACATATAATTTAACTGCATAACACAAGCCATTTTGCATCAATCTAAATCACATCAGCTTCCCCAAAAACCAAGATCCTTGCCAATTACTATTCTCAAAGAAGGCAATCACCCGTAAACAGCTCAATTCGAGCAAGCCATCAGCATTTCAACAGTATTATTAAGCAATCACCTTGAACTGAAAAGACAAATACCATGATCAAAAAACCAAACTCTCCACACAAAAACCAAAATAAAATCCCAAAATTTTTAATTGTACAAGTCTGACACCCACAACAGTTCTAATTTCAAGCATAGAATCCACATAATTACGACATACCCATCAAAAAATCAACTCACCCACCGTAAAATTAAACATGCAAATGGGTCAATACACACCAACAATCTAACAAAATTACAGAAACGGAGAAGAAAGAAAAAAGTATAATCCATGGAAGCACAATCGATTTGGGTCTTAAAAATTCGAACCTTCCTCACTATCAAGAGTGTTCGTTGGCGATGGCAGATAGTCCGATCGGATGATCCGTAGAAGCTTGAAGGGTTAGGGTTTGTTGTGTTGGATGAGAGCGAATCTGAATCTGAATCGAATCTGGAGATTTGGTAACGCCCGATGGAGTCTACCGGATTGGCTGGTGGGAGGAGATTTGGTAACGCCCGATGGAGTCTACCGGATTGGCTGGTGGGAGGAGATTGGGTGGGTCAACGTTGTTTGTTTGTGAATTATCAAAAGCCAAACCCAAGTTTGAATCCGGTTTGAGTGTTAGGTGGGTTTAGAGAACGGATCTAACGTTAGGTTGGGTTAAGTCCTTACCAAAAGTGGTACTTGGGGTTAGGTTGAGAATTTTGGTAAGGAAATTTTTACTTAATATTAAATTTATTTACCTCTATTTAATTACTTTCCTAAAATAATTTGCAAAAACATATCTATATTATAATTTATTAATAAACAGAGAGGAAAGAGTTATAATACTCCACCTCCCTTGTAACTATTTATGACTACTCGAAATTTCACACAATTTTTCATTATTTATCTCTTCTAATTTCACTTTAAAATTAAACATACGGGAGATTATGTGGAGGACTAGTAGTATTTTATATACGAGTGAGTCTATTTCGAAGTGTCATCTAATTGTATTTAAAGAGTGACTAAAGATTGACATTTTTCATGAATTAATCTGTTCATGTTTGATTTGATTAGAAAAATTTGCACAAAAAAATATATATGTTATTCTCATTCGCATTATAAATGAGAGGATATGAAGATTTAATTTTGAAAAATATCAAAAAACATGCCTTCCCTTGGGCGTATCACATATTTTATTTATTTTATTTTTTGGTTATTATTTTGAATTTAACACCAATTATTGTAAAATAGGCCATATAAAATATAAATGGGGAAAATATCCCATTTTTAAAATGGGATCTACTCATTTATCTCAAGACAATATGATCAATTTTTACTCCAACTAATACCAAACTAAATCGAAATATATTAAGTTTCTGATCATTTCCTTATCTAAATAAATTTAAGCGAATATTAGTAAAATAATATGGTGATTTGAACCAAGATAATCATTTTTAGTCTTTTTTTAATCGTGATTTAGGCTTAATTGACTCGACACAAAAGATGATTTAAAATAAATTTATAATATAAAATAGGATAGATTTCAATAAGACTATTCGACAGTTTCAAATAGACTCATCTAACGGCCACCAACGTTTCTCTTAAAATCATTCACATTATATCGTGTCTTCATACACAAGTTAGTTTTAGTTAGGGAAAATTTATGACCTTAAATGTGAACAAAGAATTTCAGACTTACTCCACTTTTATATTTTACTTTTCTTTCTATTTTAGTTTTTCTTTATTCATTTTTAATCGTATTTCATGTAGGATAAAGTTTTTTTATTTTTTTTTCAAATTTAACTACATATGATGATGTGATTGAAATGAGTTTTTGAAAATAAAAGGTTGTTTCCTGGTCAAGTGGAATAATAATCATTAAAAATTGGAGCCCATGAGGCCTTGACCATGACCCATTTGAAAATTCGTGGGAGCTCAACGTGCCCGTTAGGCTAACGCCGAATTAACTGGACCCTGTGCTCACCCTCTTCGCGTTACCGCACCTTTAGTTTGGTTCGTCGCCGGCGGCAAAGGCGCTCGCCGTGCCACTTTTGAAGCTACCCACATGCTGTGATTTAGAAAAAGAGAGGGAGAGAGAATGGCAAAGAGGCGACTTCTGTTGCTGTTAAAACCCTTCGATTTGTACCCAGTCAGACCCCCAAATGGTCTGTCTGGCATCACAAACCCAAAGGTATCTTCGTGAGAAAAAAAAACCTTGAAATAACTATCAGTTTGATGGGTAGTACATTTTTAGCAATGATGATAGTTCATATTTCTATCCCATTGTCGAGGGAGTGATTAATCAGCTTATGCATGGTAGAATCTCACCCATGTCAAGTATCTGTTTGATAATATGTCAAAGTTAACGGCATTGGCTGCAGTTAGTGTATATTGATTCATGGTAAAAATATATGCTTGAAGTTGATGTTTTTATATGAACCCTAAATCATGAAATATATCACTTTCGAGTATTTCTGTGAGAAACCAACAAACTTAACTTGGATATGTAACTTTGTATTGCTTTGAACTTGAGTAGATGTCTATAACAATGGAACAAAACCATGATCACTTCTTCTTTGTCTCTGAGCATTCGATGGCCTAACAAAATGGTAAACAAGGATTCAGGCACTGTTTGCCACGTTATTTGGAGAAGGCTTTGATCAGTAGTTAGAACAAGAAATGCAGTGTAATCATTTCTCAGGGTAGGAGTGTTTATAAGCACTTAATATTGTGTCGTAAATGGAACTTTGGCTTTCATCTTGTTTGTGGATTGCTCACATGGTTTGTAGGCCAATATTGCATGGAGTCCTGCACACTTTTTTAGTGATTCCTTACTATGAATTGGGAATATATGTCCTATCCCCCATCATATGCCAAGACTCCCTACAAACTTTGGAACAATTGTAGTACAATCATTGGGACCTAACGCTTTGATTCTATCCAGTTAAAGAATTGTAGTTTCCGATTTCCTTGTAATGTTACTTGGCTCTCTTCCACCTCTCCCGCCCTGAGCTTGACTTCTCCAAAGCCAAATAAGCCTTATGATATCTGAACTGAATGCTTTCAAATGAAATCAAAATTTCTTGAGGCTAGTGCAGCTCTCTATCCGACTAAATCATTCTCTTCATTCTTAAATGGTATGAGCAGGATTATAATCCTATTTGATCTGTATATTTACCAAAATATCTTATTTTCTATCAACTTCTTCTATTGTAATCTTCAAAATAATAATGGGTTGATTGATGATGCATCATCATAAATTAAATATTCTCGTGATTTAATTTGTCTAACATTATTGTTTTTGTTACCAAGCTAAAATTTTGTAAAATCAATTCTGCAAAAATTGAAAAATGTCCCTTCCCCACCCCAAATTTTCAATGTTCTGTATTTTGGACTTGTATTTAAAGATGTTACGATCCTCTATATTGGGAAGTGTTATTCATTATATTAAGATCTTGATCTCTGGTTGGTAGCTACCATTTTGGTTGACACATCTTGCATTAAGGGTATATTTGTCCATTGTTTTCTTCTCTAGTATGATATCCAGCCCTTTAGTTGCTTTGGTGTTCATTTTTGTAATATGCTTCCCATTGTAGACATTGCAGGTTTTAAGTTATCTGGACGGCAGGCGTAAGGTTCACAAGGATGCCATAAACTTCTGTCAGAATATATTGCAGAAAAAGTCTGTTGATTGGAAGGCTGTTTTCCGTAGTAATTTATCACAGCCAATCCATAATGTGGATCTGGTGGTTACTATAGGCGGTGATGGTACACTATTACAGGCTAGCCATTTCATGGATGATTCAATTCCAGTTCTAGGAGTGAATTCTGACCCCACACAAGCTGCAGAGGTTTGCTTCTTGGTCTTGCTAAATTTTAATTTGTGGTTTTTACTGCAACGCTATTTTTTGTGGCTATCTATCAATCCATTATGGAACTAATATTTTACAAGTTAATACCACAAATTTATTGCATTTATTAATCATTTTCTGTTTTGCTATTTTTTTTAGGTGGAAGAGTTCAGTGACGAGTTCGATGCTACAAGAAGCACTGGTTATCTTTGTGCAGCAACTGTCAACAACTTTGAACAAGTAAGAGTACATTAAGTAAATTGGGAAATTGGGAAAACAAAACTAGTTACTAGTCAGTAATTTAACTGCTTGGCTTTGAAGCGAGTCCTGCAGCAGCCAGCTTTGCTAGAACATTTACTTTTCCATATAAGCCTGACTGATATGTTCGGTTTGTATCAAAGTAATATAGTTTTTTGCGTGTTTCACTCCCCCGTAAATGTAGTTGTTGCTGCCATGTGGTATCTTTTTTCAGCGCCTATATGATACTTTAAATAAGTATCCAGGTAAGAGGGCGTTAACTGACGCTACACTCCTGAGGTCAAAATTCACTTCAAAGTTTTTGCATAGTTCTCTGAACAGAAGCTTTTCTTTCAGATACTAGATGGCATCCTCGAGTGTGGCAAAATTCCTTCTGAATTGTCAAGGATGTCAATAAGAGTCAACTCCCAGCTTGTGTCAAGTTATGCTCTTAATGACGTTTTGATTGCCCACCCATGCCCTGCAACAGTTTCTCGATTCTCGTTCAGGTAAGGGGCTACCTTTGGAGCATTAACAGTCTATACAGTCATATATGTGATAATTTGTGATTGTACGAGTTGAATGTTGATCAATGTCCTCTCTGTTGCCAGAATTAGGAAAGATGGCCAGCCATGTTCCCCTCTAGTGAATTGTCGATCAAGCGGTCTAAGAGTCTCAACAGCCGCTGGATCAACTGCTGCAATGCTCTCAGCTGGGGGATTTGCGATGCCCATATTATCTAAGGATCTCCAGTATATGGTAAGGGAGCCTATTTCACCAGGAACAGGCAACTCTAGCTTAATGCATGGAGTAGTAAGATCTGACGAGTCCATGGATATGGCATGGTTCTGTAAACAGGGTCTTATATACATTGATGGTTCACATGTTGTTTATTCTATCCAACATGGTGATACCATTGAACTATCTACAAAGACTCCAGTTTTGAAGGTTTTCTTGCCTTGCCACTTATCATCATAGAACATATGTGCAATATAGTTGCAATACCTTTGCTGCAGATGACGTGGAAATTCTGTGTATCTCTGTGAAATACCGAAAATGTGAATATGAAATGGAGATCTTTTCAATACATAATGGTTTCTTTTTTGATTTTTTTTTCCTCATCTTGGTTTCTTACGTTGTTTTTGTCTAGTTGAATTGAGTTGTCGAGTTGGTTCATATGTTCTGTCATTTCTAGCCCCTCTTTTCATTGTCAGTCATTGGTGGAGCAAACTCTGTGCATAGTTGCAAACCAACATGGCAAGACAACAGATGCATCTGAAGATAAGTTTGACAATGTAAGCGATATGATGAATGACAACTGCAGTGAGTTAACCATCAGTGGAAGTATGAAATACATTCATCCTTAATAGATTGTTAAGCTGGGATGATCTCCCTTTTATCATGAAAACTGGCATTTTTCCATTATATTGATCAATGTCAGATACTGGCAAGGTGGAGTACTAGTGATTCAAGAACCTACTGTCCAATCTAAAGCATTTGAGTTCTGTACTTAAGATCGATATTTCTGACTTCACATGATATCCGAATAGTCTCATGGGGTATTCCCGTAAAAGGCAGCTCAGTATACGTAACTCCCACCATCACAGCGTTTGGGGAGAGTTAGTTACATTTATGCCATGGAATATTCACATACATTAACAAATATGTCCCTTTGTTGTGTTTGAGTAAGGCAAGAAATAGTGGACTCTTAACATAACTAGTTAACTACTATGTTCAACAGTGACTACAAGAGCAAGAGGAAAATCAGCTTCTTCGTACCATCGTCTATTTGAACTGCTGTCGGCTAACCATCCACCTAAAAAATATTCACTATATGCGAGGGAAGGAACCAAAGTTTACAATGCAAAGTCAAAAAGCTGGTCCATGGTTGAGTTTCACTTTTTCTTTTCCGCAGAAGCACAGAGGAGAGGAATGGTTGCTTGGAGTTTGTGTACTTCAGTTATGGCATGCCCTGTTCTTTCTACAATCTGGAAAATGAAGAAGTGATGAAAATTTAGCACAGGAATGGGAGAAGGTATTTCCAGCAAGTTGAGTTTGCAGCTTACGTGAACATTTGAGGCCGGCTACGAGAGAGCTGAGGCCGCTTTATTGGTGAAAGGATGAGATTCCTCAAAGTCATTGAGGGGTTGCTTGCTCCAGTTCCAGCTCCAAAAACAGGGCGACCACCAGGCCTTCTGTTTCCAGAATCAACAGGAATTGCTGATGGTTTTGCAGGTGAGCCGCTGGAGATGTCAAATGGGCCAGAGTTGGAACTATGCTGTCTTGCTGGTGGCCAAATATCTTCTCGAGGCCCTGGAGTGTTAGGAGTGAGAACCGACCAATCTGCGACAAATAAGTCAACTAGTATTTCTCGGAAGAATACAGCCCGCAGCACATGTTATGAAGTATTTAGAAAGCAAGCAGTACTTTTTATGTCAAACTAGACGATTCTCATGACAACTCTTCAATGCTATAAACAGAACGGGATTACCTTTTCTGATAGGATCTCTGTTATCCATCATGTTAGCTGGATTTGAGAAGAAATCGGGCTCAGTTCTTGAGTAGAAGTTGTTTGCTGGCTGAATGGCCGCTCGTTTTACCGACTCATATTCGCTTCTCAATTGATCATACATTTCATCAAGTTTTCTCTTTTGCCTGGTAGTTTGGAAATCATAGTTTGTGTCAACGTTCCACTTATGAAAGTATAACATATCAGGTCTTATAAGGTTTCTGCACAATAATGTCAGAGACAGACCTAGATTTCTCAGCAAATTTTTCTTGGAGCTCTTGCTTGTCTTTGGACAAGCTCTCAATCTCTTGTTCCATCAGCTGGCACCTCTTCGCCATTTTCTGGTATGCAGTATGCACCTGCTCCAGTTTTTCGGTAAACTTTTCTTGCATTACTTCACATTTCTGCCTGCACTGAGCTACAATTCTGTTCATCTTGAATTGCATCTCCAGTTCCTTTTGGCCAATGTAAAACATCACACTTCTGTATGCACTCTTCATCACTGTGTTTGTTCAAGGAAAGATGCAGGGGGCCAATTTGTATGCTGACAAGAATTTTCAAATAACAAGTGCTCTAGACCAATTTTAGCATTAGAAATATAGAGGTACTATATATACGTTTATATATCTAGTTTAAATCATACAGGATACAAATCTGTGGAGATATCCCAGCCATTGCCATCTGCAGGAGAGTATGTAAAAAATTTCAGGAAAAAGAATTGCCAGAAAGATGAGTAAGTTCCAGAAACATGATTAGGTCATTAAAAGCACAAAGCATATGGTGATTTTCATTTGAAATGGACTGATGCCTCAGATCAAATGAATTATTTGAAGAGTACTTGCTTACATTTATCCATTCATCATTTGGATTGATGTCCACAGGTTTCATGAGACTGACAGATAAAATACAGCATTCAGTTAAAACGTAGTCAAATGAGATGAATGCCAATGATAACTAAAATGAAGAATCACAAAGTTGTCCAAAAATTTCTGGTTCCAAACCTGAAGTGCTTAAGACTGAATATTCATATATGCATATAATCTTTCCACTCAGAAAATATGCACAATGCACAACGGAAGTTGCATTTTCTTGCTTCTCATAATCCTTATATATACCATTAGAGCTTATGCTTAACAATTCACAGGCAAGAAAACCAAATAGAAATTCCAAATTTCCCATAAAAACCCTCCTACCTTTTAGAGAGCACTTGATCACAAATGGGGCAAGCTGCATCATTACTGAGGATTTTGCTGGCATCTTCGTTGCCTTTTAACTAATTAAGGAAACTTTGACCTTATGCACCAAGTCCCCATAATTGCAAGAAATATGCATTTACTGGTATCAAAACTACCATAAGCATTAGGATACACAAGAGGTGACCACAGGTGGTGGATATGGCTCGTCCTTCCAATTCCCGCCAGCACGCATTGCATCTCATTTCAACCGTCAGAAATGATTTTCAATGTTATGGTGCATTTGCGGCTTGCAAGTCCTGTAATCACTATTCACAACCAAACATCAGAGCAGGATTCCCATGACTGGTTTATAATTCTGCCAAATGTACTGAATTTCTCAAATTTACAGCTTCACATAGGGTTATCAAGTAAAGACTGCTGCTATGAGCAAACTCATCCTATCATTCACAACCTGAACACTGTACTGAATAGAAAGTGCTAGTCAGTATGGGGGTTTGAACCTCAAGAAGCCCCCACTGGTCCACACTAGTTCGCAATTAGGACTGTGACACAACATCCCCATCAGGCTGATATTTCTCTGATAGATTGAGCAGAAAGATTTTGAAATGTACGTCCATTCATCTACTACTTTTCTCTATGAATGAATTGAAAAAATGATCAGAAGTTAAAATTTTCAAGCTGTCCACTTTAACTGGAAATTCAGCAATTCTGACAAAGTCAGACCCGATAACAAATTTCCACCCAAGTTACCAAATCAACAGCATTGAATGTCGTTTTCTATTCTAAAGTCCATGCTTAGAAATGCCAAAATAAAGGATTAATTAAAATTCAATTGAGAAGGGAGCAATCGCAAAACTCAAAAGTATATTTTTCCAACAAGTAACATCAAAAGAGATGTTTTTGCATTAAAAATCTCTAGTACACCTAACTATGCAAATGCTAAAAGTGTCCACCCAAAAAAAGGGTTTCTTGTCTTGGTGTGTTTTCTGTGAATTTCAAAAGGCCAAATCTTTAACACTCGTGTCTTAGTTTCTTAGTGGGGACATATATGCAATAATGTGTACAAAAAATTGAGCTAGCTTCTTAGAAACAAATACTCTAGAGTTAAGAAATTCCCATGCTAAAAACGAAAATTTGCAAACACATAATAAGTCCCACAAATTACTTCTAAAAAGCTTAACAAAAACTTTATCAAAACGGTATTTAAGAAAAAGAAAATATAATTTCCAATCATATAATATATAACTAACGTTATTTGATTTTCAATCACATGATAAATACAACAAAGTCAAAATTTGTGTTAGGTTATGCTAATTGTCCTCAAAAACGGAAAAAATAAAAATGCTTCAGGTTCATTATTTGCCTTCATTTTCCAGGCCAAAAAATAGACAACCAGAAGATTGTGTGCTTACAAAATTTTGTTCACGCCTAAAAAACTAAGACAAATACTTCACAAAATTGTACTATATTTTCGCCCTTCTTTGTAACACTTCCGAGCTCCAACCAAAATCTGAAAGTTCTAACCAAATAGACAATTAATCTTTCACAATCGCACATTTAATATGGTGGAACATAAAAATGAACTAGAATGATGAACACTATAAATACCTAAAATTCCAAGTAATCTTGAAGCAACCTTGAATTTGAAGTCCGATCAATCGTAATCAATAAAGTAAAAACCTAACTGAAGCTAAAGTACTCAGATCTGTGCGTAACTTCAAAAATCAACCTGCAAGATCATAAAGGAAAGGAAATAGATCAAATTACCGAGGATTTGAATTTCCAATCGCAAATTCTAAACTTGGGACTATATCCGAGGCTTTCAGCTCTTCGAATCAGAAAACAGAAATTCCAAAAGATTCAAAGCGTAATTCAAATTGTCGCGAAGTCTCTCTCTCTCCGTGTCTGTATGTGCGCTTCT
>CAUOFW020005632.1:0-26517 GCA_963454935.2 Ilex paraguariensis | reverse complement strand
CCGTTGGATTCATCTTGTGAAATCTAGTTACCTAGTCAATTTTGTTAATTTTGACATAGTCAATTTTTTTCACGTTTTACGATGCGATTAGAATTAATTGCAAAACATGAAAAATAATTTAAAGTTAGTTCAAATAAAATATTTCGACCATAACACGGAAACGAGATTTGCTTGATTCGGGATAAAATTGAATCAGGAAAAGATGGGATGTGTGGCGCATTGTGGGCAAGTATCCTAGGGGTATAAAAAGGGAAAAATCAGATTTTTCCCCTATTTGGCTACTGATTTTCAAATAAGAGAGAGAGAGAGAAGAAGAAAAAAAAAGAGAGAAAACAAGGGTTCTTCCATCTTCCCCATTGCAATCTAGGGAACCTTTCGTCGGATTGCTTCGGGCCAAGAACAAAAGTTGATCTACGCGATGAGAGCTACGTCTACGTAAAAAATTCTTAGATTTCGCCAAAGTCTCAAAGGCTAGATTTTTAGAAATCAAGGTTTGAAGCTTGAATTGGGCTTCCTAGAGTTTTTACCACTTGCATTACACTTTAGGAGGTAGGGTTCTTCTCATAGCTAGGTTTATTTTCAACCTAGGGTTTATGTATGAAATTGGTAGCATAATTAGAGATAAAATCTCTTGTTTTTATATACTCATTGTGTAACTATAGTATGTAAAATGATATAAGGATGTGTAAAACTAATTTTGGCATGAATTGAGTTTGTTGAAATTACTTGTTTGATAATTTCATGATAAATGTGATGAATTGAGCATGTTATGTATTTACATGATTTTGTGCCTTCTTGGGTGTTTGATAAAATGTTTGAATTATATGAGCATGTTATTTGAATGAAATTGACATAATATGTTTTGATGATGTTATAAATTGTAATTATATGTGTATGATATAATTGACAATTGAGAATGTTCGTTAGGATGGAATATTGTTCATATGTGCTCATGACATATTGAACAGGACATGAAAATTGTAATTGCAAATTGCATTGCATTTGTATGACAAACATCACATTTGTGGGCATGTGACATGAGTGTGAGTGTGTGCATGGTTTTGATCAAATATCATTCTTTGTGGATGATGCGTGGGCTCAAAAAAGTTGGACCAAGGCTCGACTAAGTTGCACGGGTTATCATTGAAAATAGGATTGGGGTTAACAAGAAGGGCTAGATTATCCCTCGGGTTGAAAACCCGATGATTTGGATACGCACTCTGTTGGTATTGAGTCTGACTCAGATTCGATCTCAATAGTGGTAGGCACCCAAATATAAGTGGTCAAAATTGTAATATAATACTCGGTTTAAGTCCAAGGTTGAACCCATAGGGAGTTAAATATTGGAAATCAAAGTAGAAATGGTGAAGTTATTATAGATACAAAGTGTAATAAAAGAGCTTGTGGTGCGAGCTTTAGAACAATTAAAAAAAACTTCATTAAAACTTTGGAAATGTGATAATTGAAAATATACCCTTCAGTTCGGGGATTTCATATGCATTATATTGGCAAAGTTCTAGAAATGCCACCTTATAGCAATTAAATCCCATTTTACTGGAAAGTCAACCAGTAGGTATGATGTATATTGAACCGTATCCAGCAACTGATTAGGTTAGCCTACAGGTATATTTCTATGCAACAATCAATTAACCCAAGTAAACCATACAGCAAGCCATTTAGGAGGAATGCTTCGATTACTTAATTGGCATCCCTGTACCATACATAAGTTAAACAACTATAGTAAACCAGAAGGAAAACCATTCAGAAGGAACACTACAACTATTCAACTGATAGGTTGATGATTAACTGATGACAAGATTTCGATTTATGAATTGAATCAAAAGCATTGGCTATGTCGAGACTTAACCTGTCTATAGCATTAGGTACCGCTTGGTGTTCATAACCATGAGCTTATTATAAATGTAACCATCCATTAATATGGGAGGAATATATAACATTAAAGCATAGTTATAACATCAACATTCCCATAACTCAAAAATAAAGTACATATGTTCACCCTTCACCGAAGGGTAAAAGAGGACTACTCACACCCAAATGCTATAGATGAGCATGAGGTGCAATATAGTTCCATTACAATACAAAGTAAAATGCAGACAATCCTTTCTGGAGGAATAGTTGAAATACGACCACTCTTAGTACTCGTTAGGGCACAAAAGTGGGAGAGGTTCAACCCTCCAAGTAAAAAGGAATAACAGAAATGTAGAAAAAAGAAAAGTTGTTATGAAGACTGGATGGAAAGATGGCTGGAAGTGGTTTGGCAGGGCTTGGCTTCACTATTTCTGACTTTCTCTCAGTCATTGACTGTATTTGACCTCCCTTGAACTTCCTTCCACTCTCTAGTGAAGAACACTCCAGAATACTAGAAATGAAACTGGACTTGGCTATTTATAAATGCTGGGAGACTTGCCTGAGGCATTTTAGTATAGATGGTCCAATCAGGTGAAGTTGTTGCATGAACTGACCAATGGCAGAAAGGAGGAGCTTAAGGTGGTTTGCCCACTGTCCGGACACCACCACCATCGTCTAGATGATTCTAACCCTCTGGATTTTGGTGGTTTGCTTCCTTGGCTGATTTCTTGATATTAGACTTTGATCCCCTACTAATTTGACTTTGACAGTTTGCTCCCCTTTACTTGTAGTATTTACGCACAAAACGATATCAATGGTTTTCAAAAGCTATCCTTTCTTGATTAATGTGGCACACCTCTTTCTAATTTCAAAACTTTCACATACATGGTATTTCCATTCTTTCATTTTCTTTTTGATTTTCACTTTCTTGGCACTTTTCTTTCTTTCTTTCTCTTCCTTTTTGCTCGCTTTCTTCCATAGAATTCTTTCTTTCTTTTAACAGTAATCACCCTCTTCTTTTCTTTGCTCTTTTCTTTCTTTCATTCTTTCTGCTCTTGTTTTTCGTATCACACTGATTTTAAAAGAGGGTGTAAGAAAATTAGATAGAAAGGGTATGTAAAATATATTTTTCTGTGGTTGGTTAACTTATGGGTTTTATGAAAACAAATTTATACTTTTTAGGCTAAGTGGGATATAATTTTGTAAAACAAACTGGCTAATGCTCAAAATTAAATCAAAGATGGTCTAAGATCATTTTCCATAAATCATAACCTGCATAATTCCGAATTGAAAATTTAAGGAAAATGCTAACCATGTAATTCAATGAGCGCTAATCAAAACCAAAATAATGAGATTATTCAAAGAAATTTATTACTGAATTAAAAATTCTTACTCAAGTAATTGTAAAATATCTCTCCAAGGAGGACTGACTCAAAATCTGCAATAGGTTCTACATTCTCCTACAAATGTAAGCTTAATAAAGGAGTGTAATATTTCAAAAAAAATTTCAAAATAAGGAATTTATGTGTTCAGAATAATGAGTTTCTACGCAAATATTAAGATAGTGCACAACTACTATATGAAAATCCTGCGCACTCGGGATAAGGGTATCCTTGCAAAGCATAAGAATAATAAACTTAATTGTAACGTGAATCACATGAAATACACATCCTAACTTTAAAAAATTTAACCAAAATGATAAACTAAATTAATTAAAAAACAACATTCTAAATGTAAATACTGAAACGAAAAGCATAAAATAAAAGTGTTCAGGAAAGATAGTAGTAGAAATGGTAATGTGGAATATCTTGAATGGTCTTTGATTAGGAAGGAGATTGGCCTCCACCGAAATGTCCTCTGAGTAGCCTCAAGATCTCAGTCTGATTCTACTCATAGTCAACCATGCGTTGATTGAGCTGGGTGATGCTGGTCTCTTAGTATTTTGCTAATTTCCTGCTTCAATTTATTTTCCTGCAGTTTCAAACATCAGTTTACTTCCATAATTACACTACCAATCCACTAACAATCCTAACATAACACATTAAACTACTAACATTCTAAAGTTATTCTATCAATCATAATTACAATTATACAAATCAAAATTCATCCATCCCTTGATCATAATCATTTTAATCAGAATCTTCTAAATCAATGACATTAGTGACTTGGTTAATCTCATGTCTCACGTATCTTGAAAACAAAAGACTGGAATAAGATGGCGTCTCAGGGAATTTCATACTCTGCCCATACTTAATCCAGTCAAGATGATATAATGCCCAGCCCAAAATTGGTTATGCACACTGATTGTATTCTCTCAAATGCATTAAACGATTACTTTTTACACAACCACCGAGAAGATTTGCTCACCGGTATTTAGTAAAGGAACTTTTTTCGCACAAGGGTTTTGCTTGATTCTAACTTTCTAGTGACCCTTGCTTTTGCTATGATCAAAGATGTATATCTTTTAGAAAAATGCGCAGCATACTCAGACTATACCAAAACAATTGCGCTTCTATCTTTGGAAAATTTTGAAACTTTTAGAATTTTTTGAAAATTGACTAGCTATTCAGTTTTTTGACATCTGCTAGTCACAAAGATGAAGATGGATTGTTCCCTCCCCCCAACTTAAATTAAACATTATCCTCAGTGTATAGTATAATGAAATAAAATATTACAAAAAGAAAAATTCTAACTACTATATACAGGAATTGCATAGAGGATAAATCAATCAGGCTTAAGTTCCTAATTAGAGTTAGTGCTTAGTCTCAGTCTGGGCTTGTTTCTTCCAACAAACTTCTTCTTGCTTAAGTTTCTTACATCTCATGATAGTTCATGCGAAGAATTTAACAAATTAGCATAAACCTTCACACCAGGATTTCCACTATTTTTAACATAATTAATCAAATTGACTTCTAGAGGGTCAAAACAAGAAGAGGTGTTGACTTTCTCTTCTACAATCTCATCAATTAGATGTACCTCGCAAATTTCTCCCTCCTCACATGGGTGTTTTTTCACATGAAAGATCAATTCATTGGTCATATTTCCAAATGAAAGTTTTATGACTCTATTCCTACAATTAATCAATGCATTTGATGTAGTAAGGAATGGTCGACCTAGAATGGCAAAAATGTATGTAGAAGCATTCAGAACTGGATAAGTCTCTAAAACAATGAAATCCACTGGGAAATAGAATTTATTGACTTGAACTAACACATCCTACACAATTCCTCGTGGTGTTTTCATAGATTGGTTTGCCAATTGCAATGTGACATTGGTGGATTTCAACTCACCCAACCCTAACTATTTATAAACCGAGTATGAAAGCAAATTAACATTGGCTCCCAGATTAAGCAGAGCTTGCTCAATCCAAAAATTTTTGATTATGCATGACATTATAGGACTTCCAAGATCTTTGTACTTAAGAAGGGCCATGTGCTGGATGATAACACTAACCTGCTCAGTTAAAAATGGTCTTTTTTGTACATTGATCTTTATTTTGACTGTGCAAAGCTTCTTCAAAAACTTGGCATAAGATGAGACTTATTTGATTGCATCCAACAGGGGGATGTTAATCTTTACTTGCTTGAACAATTCAAAGATTTTAGAATTATTGGCTGGAATTTTAGGTTTCTTAGCTGCTTGAGGAAGAGGTAACGGGATATGAAATGAAGGTTCTTTTTCATTTAGCGATTCTGGTTCCTTTTCAGTTACAGGTTTAGGCTCAATTGGTTTATTTACTAGGATTGACTCAGATTTTAACTTAGGAATTAACATGTCCCTAATGGTTTTGTCAATCACTTTACCACTTCTCAGTGTGGTAATTGTTTTGACCTGACTCAGAGATGGATCAGAAGACACAACATTAGCCTGATTTTGACTTTGTGGGGGGGGGGGGAGGGGGTTTGGTTGAGATAAGAATTTTCCCTTCTCTGATGTGCTCAAGGACTAGGTCAACTTGGCTAGATGACTATTGATGTCTTCAATACTCTGTGAGGTTTGTGCTTTGAAATCATTAAATGCATGGGTATGCTAAGTATTGAAACTCATCTGACTCTGGATAAACTAGTTTATGGTGCCCTCTAGACTCCTTTTGTGTGGGGGTTGATATGACTTCTAAGTTTGGGGCTGACCTAAAGGTGGACCCTGTGGTTGACTCATAGGTTGTGTATTTTTTCAACTGAAATTTGGGTGATTCTGCCACCCTATATTATAGGTTTTGAAATAAGGATTGGAATAGGGCTTTTTAAAGTTGGAAATGACATTAGATTGTTCCATTAAGACCTATTTGAATAGAGGAATGGTAGGACATTCCCCTGTGGGATGTTCTAACAATGCACAGATTTCAAATGACTGCTCAGTGGTAGACACTATAGACATTTCCTTCATTTTTTTCATTTCTAAAGCTTCAAGCTTTCACGACAAAGTAGTCATTTTGGCCCTTAGGTCATCATCATCTTTTAACAGATACTTTCCTCATTTGGATGTAGATGACTTGGTATCAACAATGTTTGGAGAGTCCAAGTCCCACATTTGGGAACTCTCAGAAATGGTATCAAAGAACTCGAATGCCTCCTCCGAACTCTTACTCATAAACTCTCACTGGGCCATCATTTTAACAAGCTGACGCAATACAGACGGGAGGGCATCATAGAAAAAATCTATGAGAGTCCAACTCTCAAATTCATGATGTGGGCAGGCTTGACGAAGATCCTTGAATCTCTCCCAACATTGATAAAAAGTTTTCCCTTCTTTAACAGAAAAATTTATGATTTGACGTTTGAATGCATTAGTGTGATGCACAATTTTTTTTTTTTTTGAAAAAGTCAGTTTGCAACAGTTGCCAACTTGGAATAGACTTGGCTTTCAAAAAATTTAGCCATTGTTTAGCCTTGTCCTTCAAAGAGAAAGGAAAAAGTTTCAACCTGGCCATTTTAGAATTGTCTTGCAAAACTCCACTGACTTCTTCAATTTCTTTAACATGCAGATATGAGTTTTCAGACTCCAAACCAAGAAATTGTGGTAGCAACTACATTGTCCCTACCTTTATGTTGAAATTTGTAGCATTTGTGGAAAAAAAAAACATGATGGGACACTAGTGCATGTAGGATGTAGATATTCTCTTAATGGTCAGACATTCTGAACTACCTCTTGCTCTCGTTGATTTTTATGAGCCATGCTTAATTCAAATGATGCTTGTGACGAAGATGAAGATGATGGAGATCAAGAATTAGACTGATTTACAGACCCTACTGATGACTTAACAGACATAAACAATAAAAATGTAACAGACAATAAATATAAATATAATACAAACTAAATAATTTCCCTGTTCAATTTGAAATCATCGTAACTCCCCGGCAATGGTGCCAAAAATCTTGACTCACATTTGATTTGAATAGTGGTATACACCCAAGTATAAGTGGTCAAAATTGCAATATAACTCTGGAGATGTAAGAAAGTAGGAGCATGGCTGATTTATTGATACTACCATACTAACCCTAATGTCGCTTAATTTGACCATTTTAACTCATTTAACTAACATAATTGACCTATTAAACTAATTCATTACTGCACCAATTGGGGTTAATCAGTTTCCATAAAGTGTGTTGGCATACGTGGAGCCGTTGGTGGAAGTCCATAAATACCCATCCCAAGAAAAATCTAGGATTTATAATTAGTCATTAGATGTGTAACATCAATGGCGGTGAATTAGAATGCTCAGATACATACGTATGGTATTGCATGTGTTATGGGAGTCGATGGAGGGCTCAAGTTACATTGCATGTGTTAGTCTCATCTCATAACATGGCATAGCATTGTGACATTCATTCTTGAAGTTGTCTATTCTTGGATGAATCCTTGTTTGATTGTTGAATTACATGTGAACATTTCATATGTATTTGGGCTGGGAGATAGCCTCTTTAGGAGATGCTCTATTGAGTGTGGTCCACCCTTTATGGGGACAACATTTTAGGAGCGGAACAAGTGTTGATGGATGGCCCTCACATGGGACCTTGTTTAGAAGAAGGAAAAATGTGGCTTTAAGCTTGAATTTTGTAAAAAAATGGTGTAAAATATTTAAAGGGTTGTGTAATGAACCATTATAGACTATATTTTGAGTATAGTTTGATGTTATATGAGTTTGGGTGAATGTTGTATAAGATTGAGTGAGTTGAAATTAAAAAATGGCTGAATAGGGAGAAAACTGGGCCGTGGTACCGGTAGCAAGTTGATTAACTACTGGTACCATGATTCTAGTGGGCTCAGGTACCAGTAGCTCGCTAGCAGTGGCAGCTATCGGTCTCTAGGTTCACAGCTATGGGTAGCTCGCTGGCAAAGGGCTCAGCTACTAGTGCCAAGTACATGAGCTATCGGTAGCTCTTCCAAAATTTTCAAAATTTAAAATAACTTTGCCAAACCTTTGGGCCTTGGGCCCTTTTGTTCAAATGATGTAAATGGAATAATATTGGTGGATATTAGACATTGGAATGGTCGTTTAATGACATGGTGTCGGGCTATAACCAGATTGAGATATCAATTGATGACCAGGAGAAAAACTACTTTTGCATGTTCTTTTGGCACTTTTGGTTATTAAAAAAATGCATTTTAGATTGTATAATGCTCCGGCCACTTTTCAACATTATATGTTAAGCTTTTTTAGTGATATGGTGGAGTGGTTTTTGGAAGTTTTCATGGATGATCTTTCGGTGTCATTTGAATTATGTTTAGAGAATCTTGAAAAAGTCCTTAATCAATGTGAGGAAACAAATCTTGTTTTGCATTGAGAAAAATATCATTTCATGGTCACACAGGGCATTGATTTAGGACATGTAGTTTCTGGAGAGGGAATTGAAGTTGACAAATCAAAGATTGGTTTAATAGACAATCTTCCTCCACCAAAGACTGTAAAAGATTTTTGATCCTTTCTAGGTCATGCGGGATTCTATATATGATTCATTAAAGATTTTAGTTTGATATCCAAACCAATGTGTAATCTTCTATGTCAGGATGTACCATTTTATTGGAATGATGCATGCCAATTAGCATTTGATAAACTAAAAAGCATGCTTATTTCATCACCAATTATGCAACCACTTGATTGGTATTTTCCTTTTGACTTAATGTGTGATGCTAGTGACTATGCAATAGGAGCTATTTTAGGTTATAGGAAATAAAAAAGACCCTATGTGATTTATTATTGCAAGCAAAACGCTGAATGATGCACAGATGAATTATTCTACCATAGAAAAAGAATTGCTTGCTGTAGTATTTGCTTTAGTTAAATTTTGATCATATTTAGTTGGATCTTTAATTATTTTGTTTACTAATCATGCAGCCTTAAAATATCTGCTTAACAATAATGATGCTAAACCACGTCTCTTACGAGGATATTACTACCACAAGAATTCGATCTTATCCTCAAATACAAGAAAGGAGTTAAAAATGTGGTAGTTGATCATATCTCATAGCTAAATTATGACACAAAAGAATAGTCAATACCAATCAAAGAAAATTTTCTAAAGAAGCAATTGTTTGCAATCACCGAAGTACCATGGTATGCAGATATAGCCAATTACTTAGCCACAAATACTATCATTTTCATTATACCTGGATCGACAATAATTTTTTTCTAAGAGAGGTACACAATTTCTTTTAGGAAGACCCTTATGTGTTTAAGTACTGCAAAGATCAGATAATAAGATGTTGTGTATCCAATCATGAAATCAGTCAGGTTATTTCATTTTTCCATACTGAAGCTTGTGGAGGGCATGTTTCTTTAAAGAAAACTACTGCTAAAATATTGCAGTGTGGATTTTATTAGCCAACCCTTTTTAAAGATGAACATTTCTTTTGTATAAATTATGACAGATGTCAAAGAGTGGGGAATATTTCATCCTTGCGATCTGGATTGACTATTTTTTCTAAAATATATTTTATCTCCCTATTGGCCAATTCAGCTTGTCCACTTGTGTGAAATCAAATATTTTTTCATTAGGTTTTCAAAATTTTTATTACAAAAATGTGTTCTCCTATCACGGATAATGGCTCAAGGAATTCCGAATCTAACAAAATCTTTTCTTTTAAAAACCTGATCACTGTGTGGTGATCATTGTTTAGATAAGGAATTGTCTCTACCCATTTGGAAACATAATCAATGGTAACCAAAATTTATAGATGTCCAAATGATGGAAAAAATGGTCCCATAACATTAATGCCCCAACAATAAAAAATTTCAATAACAAAGATGGGGTTTAAAGGCATCAATTTTTTAAGACTGACTGATGTGCTTTGGGCCTATCTTACTACACACAAAACTATTTTGGAAATATCTTCTTATCGGCTAGTTTATGATAAACCATGTCACTTGCTTGTGAAATTAGAAAATCGAGCACATTGGGCAATCAAAATAATGAATTTTGATATTGACAAAGCAAGTGCATCTTGCAAACTTTAGATTAATGAATTGGAAGAACTAAGAAATGAAGCATATGAAAATTGCTTGGTTTCGTTCTTCCTAATCTCCAGACACGAACCCAGTTGTGTATATATGCATTTGGACAGTGGTGGTGGCATTCGGATGGTGCTTAAACCGCCTTACTTTTCTCTCTTCTCCCATTGGTCCATTTGAGCAACAAAATGATGTGATTGGGTAGCTTGGGTATCTGCCACCTTACCCCCTCCTTCTGTTGCCTATAAATAAACCGTTTTAGCCATTTTCAAGAAGATTCAATAGAGTTCAATTTAGTTCAAGAAAGAAAGGAAAGAAATAGAGAAAGAGAGACTTCAAGAAGAGTTTCAGTCAATGAGCGAAGTCTTGCACTAATCACTTCTCAGTTAGAATTTTCTCTACTTCTATATTTTTTTTATTCTTTTTACTTGCAGGGTTGAACCTCTCCCACTTTTTGTATCCAGACGGTAATAAGAGCGACAGTGTTTCAGCGTTTCCTCGGGGAAGGACTTTGTTGTATTTTGTTTTCAGTTGTAATGGGATCATCTTACTCCCTTTGCTTGCTTATAGCAATGAGGTGTGAGTAGTCCATTTATACTCTTTGATGAAGGGTGAATGCATGTATGATATTGTTTAAATTATGAAAATGTCAATGTCTTATTTATGCATTAATGTTTATACCTCCCTTAATTGATGGATGATTACTATTACAATATGCTCATGGTTATGAACACTGACCAAAGCCTAATGCTATATACCATTCTATCTATAATTATTACATACTCCATGCATGATATGGTGATGCACGTAGTTGGGCTTTATGTAACAGTGAGAAGATTGGTTATAGACGGGTTAAATCTCACCATAGCCAATGACTTTGATTCAAAGCATAAATCAAAATTCTGTCATCATTGAATCATCAACCTGACAATTAAATAGATAGAGTAAACATTTTGAATGATTCACCCTTAGGTTTACTAGGGTTGTTTGGTTGTTGCATGATACATAGACCTTCTGGCTAACTTAACTAGTTGCTGTGATATGGTTCAGTTATACATCAAACATACCAATTAGCTTTCCAATAAAATGGAAGTTAATTGTTGTAAGGTGACATTTTCATAAATAAGCAATATAATGCATGTTAGATCCCCGAACTGAAGAGTAAATTTTATTCTTGTTATTCAAAGTTTTAGTGAAGTGTTTATTTGATAATTCTAAGCTCACACCACAATCTATTCCATTGCACACTACACACGACAATTTTACCGTTTTATGTTTTGAGTACCAATAGTTAGCTCCTTGTGGGTTTGACATCAAACTTAACCGAGAAATACTATAATTTAACCACTTATACTATGGTGTATGACATAAATCAGGTTAGATCAAGCTTTTTGGCACCATTGATGGGGAGTCACGGTGATTTCAAAACAAACATTAAAGTTGTCTAGTTTTTATTATATGAGTATACATTGCTTGTTTTATTTTGATTGTTTATGTCTGTTAAGTCATCAGTAGGGTTTGTAAATCAATCTAGCCCTTCGTCTTTGTCATCTTCATTGTCATAAGCATCTTCGGACACTTTTGAGTTAAGTATGGCTAATAATAATCAAAGGGAACAAGAGGTAGTTCAAAATGTTAGACCCCTAAGAGAATACTTGCACCTTACATGCACTAGTGTCCCTTCATGTTTTGTTTTTTCCACTAATGCTCCAAATTTTAAAAGGACAATACAACTTTCATCGCAGTTTCATGGTCTTGAGTTTGAAACCTTTATTTGCATATGAAAGAATTTGAGGAAGTGTGTAGTGCATTGCAAGATAATTTTGAAATGGTCCGGTTGAAAATTTTTCCTTTCTCTTTGAAGGATAAGGCTAAATAGTGGATAAAATCTTTAAAAGCTCAATCCATTCCAAGTTGACAAGTTTTTCAAACTGAATTTTTCAACAAGTTTTTTCCTGTTTACCACACTTATGTATTGAGATGTCAAATCATGAATATTTCAATGAAAGAAGGAGAAAATTTTTATCAATGTTGGGAGAGATTTAAGGATCTTCTCCAAGCTTGCCCACATAATGCATTTGAGAGTTGGACTTTAGTTGATTTCTTTTATGATACACTCTCATCTGCAATGTGTCAGTTTGTTGAAATGATGGCCTAGGGAAAATTCATGGGTAAGAGACCCGATGAGGCATTCGAGTTTTTTGATAGCCTTTATGAGAGTTCTCAAATGTGGGACTTGTCCTCACCAAATATTATTGAAACCAAACCATCCTCTTCCCAAGGAGGAAAATACATATTAAAAAAAGATGATGACCTAAGGGTCAGAATGACTACTTTGTCTCTAAAATTTGAAGCTCTAGAGATTAAAAAAGTCAAGAAAGTATCTATTGTGTCACTCGCTGATCAATTTTGTGGAATCTTTGTATTGTAAGAACATCCCATGGGGGAATGTCCCACCATTCCAACATTCAAATAGGTCTTGATAGAACAAACAAATGTTATTTTAAATTTTAATAAGCCTTATTTCAATCCCTATTCTGAAACCTATAACCCAGGGTGGCATATTTACTTGAGTTTTAGTTGGAAAAATACACAGCCTTTGAGTCAGCCACCAGGTCCACCACAACCCTAGACTCGGCAGTCATATTAGCCTTATTAACCCCCACATAAGATGAGTTTAGAAGACATTATGAACTAGTTCCTTCAAATAATGAGTTTTAATGCTCGATCTACCTAGGTATTCAATGATTTCAAGGCTTAGACTTCATAGAATATTAAGGATATCAAGAGTCATCAAGCCAAATTGACCCAGTCTTTGAGTACAACAAAGAAGAAAGAATTCTCATCTCAACGTAAATGTCCACAGGGTCAAAATCAAACTAATTTTGTGTATTCCGAACCTTCCCCTAGTCAAGTACAAGCAATCACCAGACTGAGAAGTGGTAAGACGTTTGACAAGATCATTAAAACCAAAACCCTAGAGCTCATATCTGAGTCAATCCCTGTTAATGAACCAATTGAGCTTGAACCTTTGATTGAAAAGGAAACATAAATGCTATATGAAAAAGAAAAATCAAGTCCTTCCTTTACCTTTTTCACAAAGAGTTAAGAAACCTCAACCATTAAATAATAATGTTGAAATATTCGAGTTGTTTAAGAAAGTAAAGATTAACATCCTCCTATTGGATGCAATCAAGTAAGTCTCATCCTACGCCAAATTTTTGAAAGACCCCTGCACAGTAAAAATAAGGATCAATGTACAGAAAAAAGAATTGAATAGGCTAATGCTATCATTCAGCAAAAGGCCCCTCTAAAGCATAAAGATCCTAGGAGTCCTATAGTCTCATGCATAATCAAAAACTTCAGGATTGAGCAAGCCTTGCTTGATCTTAGAGCTAGTGTTAATTTGTTTCCATATTCTGTCTATATGAGCAGTTAGGATTAGGTGAATTAAAACCCCCTCATGTCACATTGCAGTTGACGGATCATTTTATGAAAACTCCACGTGTAGTTGTGGAGGATGTACTTGTTCAAGTTGATAAGTTAATTTCCCAGTGGATTTTATTACCTTGATTACATGGCTATTCTTGCATGTCTCTACACAAATTCATGTCATTTTAGGGCGACCATTCCTAGCTACATCAAATGCATTAAAAAATTGTAGGAATTGAATCATGAAACTTTAATTTGAAAATATGACATTGGAATTGAATGTGTTCGATATTGTTAAGCAACCCAGAGAAGAAGAAGGAGAATTGCATGAAGTAAACTTCATTGAGTCATTAACTCAAAATCTATTTGAAAATGTTTGTACAAATAAAGTGTCGCACGCATTTATTAGAGTATGTCCAATAATGTCGAGTCTGTAGATATGTCAACTATTGAAACATGGATTCCAAAATTTGAAGAGTTTGTCTTTTGGAACCAAGCTTATAGAGTCTAGTGTTGTAGTCCCCAAACTAGAGTTGAAACCTCTCCCGGCTGACTTGAAATATTTCTTGTTGGGGGAGGATGAAACTCAACTGGTGATAATATCTTCAAAATTTCAGAAGTTCAAGAAAAGTAATTGATAGAAGTTATAAAAAATCAACAAAATGCAATCAATTGGATGGTAGCAGATATAAAGGGTATAAGTCATATTCTCTGTACTCATTATATATACTTGGAAGAAGACACTAAACCATCCCGAAAACTGTAAAGAAGATTGAATCCACATTTGAAAGAAATATTTCGGGCTAAAGTACTTAAATTATTAGATATTGATATTATATATCTATATTTGATAGTAAATGAGTCAACCCTACACAAGTAGTACCAAAAAATCTAAAGTCACGATAGTAAGAAACCAAGAAAATAAATTAGGCCCTATACGTATAGTCACTGGTTAGTGTATGTGTATTGACTATCAAAAGTTGAATTCTCTTACCAGAAAATATCATTTTCCTTTGTCTTTCCTAGACCATGTCTTGGAAAGAATAACCAGACATGCATATTACTTTTTTTTGGATGGATACTCCAGCTATAACCAAATTGAGATAACAATTGGTGACCAAGAGAAAACTACTTTTACATGTCCCTTTGACACTTTTGCTTATAAAAGAATGTCATTTGGATTGTGTAATTCTCCAACCACTTTCAGTGTTGTATGTTAAGTATTTTAGTGATATGGTGGAGTGGTTTTTGGAAGTTTTTTATGGATGATTTTTCGGTATATGGTAATTCATTTGAATTATGTTTATAGAATCTTGAAAAAGTCCTTACTCAATGTGAGGAAACAAATCTTGTTTTGAATTGGAAAAAGTTTCATATCATGGACACATAGGGCATTGATTTAGGACATGTAGTTTTTGCAAAGGGAATTAAAGTTGACAGGTCGAAGATAGATTTAATAGCTAATCTCCCTCCACTTAAAACTATAAAAGATGTTCGATCCTTTCTAGGTCATGCAAGATTCTATAGAAGATTCATTAAAGATTTTAGTTTGATTTCCAGACCAATGTATAATCTTCTATGTCAGGATGTACCATTTGATTGGAATGATGCATGTCAATTAGCATTTGATAAAATCAAAAGCATGCTTATTTTTACACCAATTATGCGGCCTCCTGATTAGTCTTTACCTTTTGAATTAATGTGTAATACTAGTGACTATGCAGTAGAAGCTGTTTTAGGTCAAAGAAAAGATAAACGACCCTATGTAATTTACTATGCAAGAAAAACTCTAAATGATATACAGATGAATTATTCTACCATAGAAAAAGAATTGCTTGTTGTAATATTTGCTTTAGATAAAATTTGATCATATTTAGTTGTATCTTCAATTGTTGTGTTTACCGATCATGCAACCTTGAAATATTTGCTTACCAAGAAGGATGCTAAAGCACGTCTCCTACGATGGATACTATTGCTTTAGGAATTTGATTTGATCATTAAAGACAATAAAGGAGTTGAAATGTCGTAGTTGATAATCTCTAAAGACTAAATTATGATACAAAGGAAGAGTCAATACCAATCAAAGAAAATTTTCTAGATGAGTAACTATTTGTAATAACAAGAGTATCATGGTATACAAATATAGCCAATTATTTAGCCATGTGTACTATTCCTTTTCATTATACCTAGACCAACAAGAAGAAATTTTTAAGAGAGATACGTAATTTCTTTTGGGAAGATCACTATGTGTTTAAGTATTGCAAAGATCAGATAATTAGGCGTTGTGTACCCAATCATGAAATCAGTCAGGTCATTTCATTTTGCCATATTAAAGCTTGTGGAGGATAATATATTTTTCTGCAAAGAAAATTGTTAAAATTTTGTAGTGTGGATTTTACTAACCTACCCTTTTTGAATATGTACATGTCTTTTGTCTACATTGTGACAGATGTCAAAGAATGAAAAATATTTCAAAAAGAAACGTGATGCCTTTGAACCCTATTTTGGTTATTGAAATTTTTAATTGTTGGGGCATCGATTTTATAGGACTATTTCTCCCATCCGTTGGTCATTTGTACATTTTGATTGCCGTCGATTATGTTTCCAAATGGGTAGAGGCAATTCTTTATCGAAACAATGATCACTGCATGGTAATCAGGTTTTTAAAAGAAAACATTTTATCTAAATTCAGAATTCCTTGAGCCATTATAAGTCATGGGGGAACACATTTTTGTACTAAAGTTTTTAAAAATCTAACAAAAAAATATTTGATTTTCCAACAAAATATCTTCCCCTTATCATCCCTAGACAGGTGGACAAGCTGAATTGGCCAATAGAGAGATATAATATATTTTAGAAAAAATAGTCAATCTAGATCACAAAGATCAGTCTTTAAGGCTAACCTGTGTTCTTTGAGCTTATCATACTGCATATAAAACTATTTTGACAATGTCTCCATATCGGCTAGTTTATGGTAAACCATATAACTTGCTTGTAGAATTGGAACATCGAGCATACTGGGTAATCAAAATGATGAATTTTGATATTGACAAAGCAAGTGCATACTGCAAACTTCAGATTAATGAATTTGAAAAACTAAGAAATGAAGCACATGAAAATGCAAAGATTGCCAAATCTATAATGAATTTTCATGATAAGAATATTGAGCGAAAATCCTTTGTACCCTCTCAAAAAGTCCTGTTACATAATTTAAGGCTTTGCCTATTTCCTAGAAAGTTAAGGTCAAGATAGACTAACTCTTATATTAAACAATTTTTTGAACATGGGGCAATTGGAATTTAAAATTCATTAACTGTAAATGTTTTTAAAGTGAATGGTCAAAGGCTTAAGCCATATCATGATGGATTTGTTCAATATATGGGTTCCATTTAGTTAATGGAACTAGAATATGTACCTTGAAAATTTTTTATAAGTATTTGATTGTAAATAATAGTACTAACTGTTTGTTTTTTGCTTTTACAGATTAGGGTTTTGCACTATGAATTGGTCTCGCCTACAGATCTTATTAGAAATTGTCTATAATTTTACTTTATAATGTCATACATTGAGGACAATGTTAAATTTAGGTTGGGGGGGGGGGGGAAGCAATCCATATTCGTCTTTGCGACAAACAGACATTAAAGAACTAGGTAGTGAGTCTTTTCTAATTTATTTCAAAAAATATTTCAAAAAATGGATGAATTTTTTTTTTTGATTTAGTTTGGGTATGTTACATATTTTTTCAAAAGATATACACTCTTTGATCATAGCAAAAGCAAAGGTTGCTAGAAAATTAGAAATTTTTGTTAGTTAAGCAAAACCTTTGTGTGAAAAAAGTTTATTTGCAAACGCCAACGAGCAAATCAATTCGGTGGTTGTGTAAAGTATGGTTGGTTAATGCATATGAGAGAATTTTAATCAATGTTTTGCATCAATTTCAGGTCGAGTATTAGATCATCTCGACTGGAATAAGTATTGGCAGAGTAAGGATTACCCTAAGATGTCATCCTAAGTCCCATGTTTTCAAGATATGTGTGATAGAATACTAATCGATTCACTGATTTTTTTGATTTAGAAGACTAATTAAATTTACAGATGATCATAGATGTATAATTTTAGGATTTATTTGAATGTATACAAATATAGGATGGTTAATGTATTAATGAACAAATTAAGTTTACTAGTTTGTTAAATATTTGGATTTAAACTGATTATCTATAACTGCAGGATGAAAATTGCAATTGGAAACCAGGAGGAGATCAAGGGTTAGTAGCTGAAAGCCTAAGCAAAAATCTAGAGGACGGTGCTGATAGCATAGCGTCCAGATGGTGATGGCCAGTATAAAGTCTTCAGTTCGCGAAACTGAATTGTCTAGTAGTTCCCTCATAGCAAAATTTCAAAAATCAGCAGATTTCTTCATCTTCTCTCTTCAGATTCACTTCACCCATAAACTTTTTTTCAATTCTACTCCTATTAAACACTTACCCATAACCTTTCATAGGTTTTTACTTGTAAAAAATCCATGAAATCTCATATAAAGCAAGAAATACAAGAATCCATGGATCTAAGAGCAGGAACAAGAGCCTCCTCAATCTGACAAAGGCAAGGAACCTCTACATCGCCTGAAGCAATTCCATAGCAAGAAGAACAACCCTAGGGTTAGAATGTATTCGAAATTGCTATGTTTGAAAACATTGATCAGCAAGTTTTGTATGATACTTAATTTTATTCTAAGCCTATTATTGCTGAGACACCTGTGATATATGTGGATTTTGAACAACTCGGGGTTAGGCAAAATCTTACAGCATGAGGTTGGTTTAATTATGTGAAATTGGTAGGTCATGCATATGAATGTTTAGTCTGGGGATTTTATAGTAATGCAAAGGAAACTGAGACAAGGCAATTTCGTGTTTATGTTAGGGGGTTGTGTTTCAAGTTTCATCAGCTACCATTTCTAATTTTTTGAACCCTATCCCAGGGCATCAGCATCCCCAATATCCTTATACCACATTACCTAACATGACTATCATTGGGATTGACTTGACTGGGAATCCGGAGTGTCTCTAGGGTAGATCAAACAAATATATTAAGTAAGGGGACTTAACTGAAAAATACAGAATCATGAATTTGATCACTATGAACAATTTGTTGCCCCAGTCTCAGAAAATCCAAATCTACACTAGGAGAGCCTATTTTATGTATGCCTTCGGAATAAGACACACTATTGATTTGACATGGCCAACGGTGGAGCATTTGGCACCATTGGACAAAATCTCGTTAAAGAGGAGCAATAGGAAGCACCACCAGAACTGCAAGCAAATCTATTCTTGGAAGGTGCATACTTTCAACCACCAGAATAGCTCCAATAAGCAGATGAGCAGCCTTATATTCTCGTTGATGACTGGTGTGACACCCCAAAATTCGGGGGTCCGTTGATTACCCATCAACCCACGGAATGCCCGTGGATACCGAGTAACTCGATATCTCAACGATGTGCCCCATTTACTGGGGTCCATCATTTATTAAAAATTTGGGCAGAGTCTCCTTTGTAAGGGGAACTCTACTCAAAACACAACCTGTGCATTATATAATAACAAGACCCATCCGAGGTCCAATATTCAACAATGACCACACCAGGTCCATTTATAAGTAAACATTGGCTACACTGGGTCCAATTATCCATACTCATACAAACATACAAGACTATATTAAAACTGTCCATATAGACTCTATTACAATTCCTTTACACATTACATGACAAAATTTAATTATAAGTCTAATTTTACAAAAGAAATGGATTAGAAGCCACAAGTCGGATTTTCTTCCTCCTTAAGTGCCCGAGTGAGTGCCATCCCTCGGTGTATGACCCGTACCTGAAATATTTCTCGTATAGGGTGAGCCAACGCCCAGTAGAGTATATCCTACAAGGGCTACTCCCCACCTAAGTGCACATGCAATATTTACATTTGACAGTTCATATTCACATCAACATTCCAAGTACGAATATGCAACTCTATATTAGAATTCACCATGTCATGCAATGAAATGAGATGAAACTCACTCATACAACTTTAACTTGAGTCCTCACCGACTCCCACAACACAATGCAACGTATATGTGTAAAACAACGTCTTTGACGAAACACATCTAGAGATCATTTTAAAATCAACCATATGTCATAAAACCATTTCATTCTTGGATGTTTCCCATCAAATGAATAATTTATATATCAAAATTATGTGCCTTTATTAGGTATCGGATTTAGGAATCACACCTCTGGCTCCGTACGGCGTTACACTTTTCTGAAATTTCACCGTCGTCGGTAAGGGTATGAACCAAGTGGTCGGGTTTTTCACCCGAGGGAGTGTCTAGCCCTACTTGCTATACCCGACACAAGTTTTCTTATGCATGTAACCGTACGACCCAGTAGGACATTCAATCCCACTTTTCTGAGCCTAACCTTCAATCACCAAGAATGATGCTTGAATGAACCATGCCCAACTCACACACACATATACCCATACTCATGCTTAAGCCCATAAATGGGATGCCTCTATGCACTACGCTACAATGTTCAATATGCTATGAATGACATATGAACAATCTCAACATATCCATGGTAAGTTATGTTCTAAACATATAGATACCAAATTTGTCACAATGTCAATATAGCTCACGCATGCATATACATTGACACTTTTTCATAAAACAATTCCAAGCATGTTATCACTATCTTTATGTCAATAACACACTTAATCACAAAGGCAAATTATAACACACAACAGCCCATGTACTAGCCCGCATAACAACCCACAAAACAGCCCCTAATTAGAGCACAAAACAGTCTGTAAAGTGGCCTAAAACAGTCCGTAAAATAGCCCACAAAATGGTCTTAAACACAGTCCATGAGTGGCCTAAAAATTGCCCATGGAATGGCCCTAAAAACAGACCATGAATGTCCTAAAAATAGTCCATGAAATGGCCCTAAAAATAGTCCATGAATTGCCTAAAAATAGTCACAATTTCAGTCCATATTAGGCCATAAAAATAGCCCTTAACAGGCCATAAAAATAGTCCGTAAACAGCCCCATAATTGTCCCAAAAATAGCCCACATATAAACCAATTTCACCCATTAAAACATGTCCAAAAACAGTCCATAAGACATCCATATTTCAGCCACAAAACAACCACATAACAGTCATATTTCAGCCACCAAAAACAGCCCCTTAAAGTAGGAGTAAAACCAAAGTAAGAAGAACCCTATCTCAATAGAAGTGTAGAATGAATAGTAGAACCTCCAAGAACACCCCCAAAGCTCAAGATTTTGATTTCTCCAAAATCTCACCTTTTGATCTTCAGTAAAAATCTTCGTTTTTGGTACCCACGTGTTGTGAAACCCGAGAATTTTTTTTAAATTTTTCTTAAAAAGGGCAAATTGATAATTTGCCATTATAGTGCGGGTTAAAAAAAATTGGTATTTTCCTAGACCTTGGATAATGAAACGGACCTCACCGTTGGATTCGTCTCGCGAAATCTAGTTACCCAGACAAATTTTGTCGAATTCTGAGATAATCAGATTTTTCACGTTTTTCGAGGTGACGGGTGTCTGGTGACCCCTAAAAACGAATTTTTATAAAAAATTTTAAATTTAAAAAAATATTTTAAATAAATGTCATATAAAATATTTTTAGCTTAAATTGGTACGAAATTTAATCGTTTCGGGGCGAAAACGGACCCGGACAAAGGGGGACACGTGGCGCAACTCGGGCCAAGCCTTGAAAATTATAAATAGGGCTAAATATCAGATATTTCAGCAGAAATATCTCTGATATTCAGCTGGTTTCAGTCGTTGGAGGAAGAGAAGAGAGAAAGAGAGTTTTCAAGTTTTTCTTCCGTCGATCCGCTAGGCTACGTCGGTCGGAATCGCTTGAACCAAGAATTAAAGTTGGTCTACGCGACGAGGGCTACGTGTGGGTACCAAAAATGAAGGATTTCACCGAAGGTCTAAGGGGAGATTTTGGGGAAATTAAGTCTTGGTGGGTATTTTCTTGAGCTCAAACCGAAAGGAAGAAGGGAGTGGTGCTGTCAATCCTAGACAGTAGGTGAGTTTCTTATTCATTTCATAATCTATGATTACTTAATAATTTTGGGATTTTGAGGTTATAATGTAGACTGAAAAAGGATTCGTTTGGTTTTTTTTTCAAGTAAAATGGAGATAAATACGAGTTTTGGTGATTTTTGAAAGTTAGCCCCAGCCTATAGAAACTGATCTGAAAAATCTGGACAACATGTAGTTTCGTAATTGGTTTTATGAGTTAGAGTTCGTTTATGAATCTTAAACTATGAGGGTTTGAAATAGATTCATAAAGGGTTATTTTGGCTTTGGTTTCATGCCAAAAGGATGAAAACTCTATTTTTGGTGAATTTCTAAAAATGATTATGACCTGCTGGAACCTGAAAATTCTGTAACTTACACTTAGTTTAGGAGTTACCTAGAACAGGTATTTAGTGTTCAAAAATAGTGGTTTTTGGTGAAAGATAATTCCTATGAGTCTATGTTCATCTCCCACATATTTTGTTAGAATTGGATTTTAATAACTAGAGTTAGAGTTGTTTTAACTCATGTAAGTTACCTGCAGAATGTTCAAAAATGCTAAACGCCTACGCTTAGTTGGAAAAGAACCCTACATGTGACATTAAAACTGAACAAGAGAGGAAGTGTTCTTGAGGCTTTCTACACTCATTTTGCACTTCTATTAAGGTAGGGATTCTCCTACTTTGGTTCATTCCTATTTAAAATGTTATATGTATTGTGTAGGATTTCTTCTATTTGGGTCGATTCTTAATCTAGAATGCCCATATGAAATGGTTAGTGGTATAAAATGTTTTATAACTTGCCTATAGTCATGAAAATGGTGAATTAAGTATGGACAAAGTTCTAGTTAAATTTTTTATGTAGGAATTCTGTAAATAATTCCTTGATACTTGATGATATTTGATGTGTGTGGGGGCAATATTGTATGCTTACATGATTGTTGCCTAGAAGGTGTTTGCTAAAATGCCTAAGTGTGAATTAAGGTTGTTATGACATGACAATGTATAACATGCTTATAGAATGTGTTGTTTATATATATTGACATTGTAATGATTCATGGAATTTATATGCTTATGATATGAATTACTATGAGATTGTATATATGTAGTTGATCTAGCTCATTGGGCAACATTGCACATTGGGCATGACATAGCATCACATTCAAGGGCTATATGCATGAGTGTGGGTGTATGGTTGTATGGGGTGATCAACACCAACATTGGTGCTTGATGGTGGGCTCGAAAAAGTGGGATGGAACCTCCTACGGAGTCGCACGGTGACATGCATAATAAAACTTGTGTTGGGTATAGCAAGTAGGGCTAGACACTCCCTCGGGTGAAAAACCCGGCCACTTGGTTCATATACTTATCGGCGGTGAAACTCCAGAAAAGTGTAACGGCGTACAGAGCCGGAGGTGCGATTCCTAAATCCGATACCCAATAAAGGCACATGATTTTGATATATAAATTATTCATTTGATGGAAAATATCTAAGAATGAATTGGTTTTATGACATATGGTTGATTTCAAAATGATCTTTGGATGTGTTTCATCAAAGACGTTTGTTTTACACGTAAGTGTCGCATTATGTTGTGGGAGTCGGTGTGGGCTCGGGATAGCATGCATTAGTGAGTTTCATCTCATTACTTGGCATGACATCATGATTTTCCAACATTGTATTGTATGTTATTGTTGGAGGGAATACTTGTTGTGAAATGTTGCATGTATACATTGCATATTCATCTTAGGTGATGAGTAGCCTCTGTAGGGATTATTCTACTGAGCATTGGCTCACCCTATACGGGAAACATTTCAGGTGTGGGTCATGCGCCAGTGGACGGCTCACAATCAAGGTCACATGGTTGAAGAAAAGCCGACTTGTGACTTCCAATCCAATTTTTTGTAAAAGTAGATTTGTAATTAAATTTTGGCATGTTATGTGTAAAGGAATTGTAATAGAGTCTATATGGACTGTTTTAATATAACATTGCATATTTCGATATAAATATGATGATTAAACCCGGTGTGGTCAAGTTTTACTTATAAATGGACCCTGTGTGGTTATGGTATTATATTGGACCTTGGATGGGTCATGTAAATGTTGATTGCACAGATTGTGTTTTTGGGGTAGAGTTTCCCGTACAAAGGAGACTCTGTCCGGATTTCGTTAAATTATGGATCCCGGTAAATGGGACACAACGGTGCGATATCGAGTTATTCGGTATCCACAGGTATTCCATGGGTTGATGGGAAATTAACGAACTCCATGATTTTGGGGTGTCACACGCGTAGATCAACTTTGATTCTTGGCTTGAGCGATTCCGATCGACAGATCTTCTTGAATCGTAGAGACAAAATTTGATTTTTTTCCCTTTTTTTCTCTCTTTCTCTCCAACGTTTGAAACCAGCTTATTATCAAAGATATTTTTGCTGAAATATCTGATATTTAGTCCTATTTATAATTTTCAAGGCTTGGCCCGAGTCGCGCCACATGTCCTCCTTTGTCCGGGTCCGTTTTTGCCCCAAAATGATTAAATTTCATACCGGTTTAAGCTCAAAATATTTTATATGAACTTTATTTAAAATATTTTTCAACTTTCAAAATTTTTATAAAAATTTTGTTTTTGGGGGTCACCAGACACCCGTTGCCTCAAAAAATGTGAAAAACTCGACTATCTCGGAATTCAACGAAAATTGACAGGGCAGCTAGATTTCATAATGCGAATCCAACGGTGAGGTCCATTATCCCATCCGAGCTCTATAAAAATATTTATTTTAAATACGCATTAGGATAGAAAATTACCATTTTGTCATTTTTCAGAAAAAAAAATTCAAAATTTTCTTGGGTTTCATAACCGGACTAACCGCCAGATTTTGTTGGGATTAGAGACTCATATCACTTAGTTGGATCAAAGCATGGCTAGCTACAAAGAGAACCAGAATGAGATTTTGAGGCTACTTTGAGGGCAGTACAGTGGTGGTCCGTCAACTTAGTGACCCGAGTTTATGAAGTTTCTATACTCTTTCTATTAACCTAACTTTTTACTTATGCACTTTATTTCAGTTTTATGTTTTAAACGGTTGTTTTGATTTGGCTTTAGTTAATATGGTTGGTTTATGGTTTTGCTAAAGTTTTGCTGGTTAGGATACATATTTCAATGATTCACAATAAGAATTATGTTGTCATTCTAAATACGTTGCAGGTATAATCCTAACCAGATTATGCAGGATTCTCATACATTGTTTGTACTCTATTTTTATATTTTCGTAGAAACTCATCATTTTGAGCACGTAAAAATTTCTTATTTTAAAAATCTTTTGAAATACTACGATCTTTTATAAAGCTGACATATATAGTGGAGATGTAAACTGCTATGCATATTTTGAGTCAATCCTCACTGGAGAGTGTTTTCACATTTACTCAAGTAAGAATTTCGGTTCAACATAACATTTCTTTGAATAATCTCATTATCATTGTTTTGATTGGCACTTGTTGAATAACATGGTTAACATTTTCCTTTGATTTTATTTTGAGCCTCAACCAATTCTTTCGTAAAATTATATCCCTAGTAAGCCATGATTGAGCCTAAATAAAAATCTCTTTTTTCAAAACCCATTAGTTAATCAAGCCATGGAAAATACATTTAACCAACCCTTGCTATCTAATTTTCTTGCACCCTCTCTTAAAGAAGGCATTATACAAAAAAAGGAGAAAAATGGTGATTATGGTTCAAAGAAATAAAAGAGAACAAAAAAAGAAAACAGTAAGGAAACAATGAAAGAAAATAGCCAACACAATGCAAATATGACAATGAAAGGAGAAATGGGAAATACAATGGGTAAAAATTTGGGAAAAATGGGGAGATGTGTGCTACGCTTGTCGAAAAGGATAACTTTTTGAATACCTTTGATTTCGTTTATTTAAAACCAATACCTTTTATCCACGTTATAACCCTAATAATGTCCTTTTTATTCCATAAGTCATGCATCTATATTATTTCCACCTATTCATCGAAAAAGGAGAGTGTTGATAATATTGTTTGATATAGTATTAATATTCTCTCATGAGATTATGTCAAATTATAATTTTGTTCAAATAACCTTCTTTTGGATATTACACGTGCTATTACTTTGTTTTGATTATAATATTCATGTCACATGTAATTTTTGTGTGATAGTAACTAAAACTTGAGTGTATTCTTTGCTGAGTGATCTCTAGGAAAAGATTGACATCAAGACTAATTCTTGTACAATAGAATGAAAGATTGAGATATTTCTTAAGTGTTTTTGAAATAAAAAAATCCCCACACACACATGAGTTTTTTTGAAAATATATGGACTAGCGCTACAACTAATGTGTGTTACTCATATAGTGATCAGGGAAGGAAATATCTTGGCAATAGAGTAGAATGTTTATTTAATTTTATCTGTGAAAAAATATGAATTATGCAATCCTAACAATTGAAGTTTGTAGGTATCTTTATTGAAAACCTTCATGAGACAAAACTCGTCCACTAGGGATCACCTAGGGGTTCAACGGCTTATTGCATCAACTAAATGCAACTGTGAAATCTATGAAAGTGATTTTGTTTTATTACTACTAGGGATTAGTAATGTCTGGTTGGGTGTGCTAACCCTAAATAATGCATAAATGAATTAGGATTTAGGGTTA
>CAUOFW020005631.1:0-26520 GCA_963454935.2 Ilex paraguariensis | reverse complement strand
GTTTAACCCACAATGTACATGTTCAAGATTATAAATGTTAAATGGATCAAATTACCGCAAACCATGTGGGCAGGTACCACCTTGACCTTTTTGTAAACGATTAAACTTCACATCGTCTAGAATAATATAAGATGCCAAATTTATTATCTTCTGGTCAAAATGTATAAAATCAATACTTGGTCAATATAAAAAACACAATAAATAAATCTATTTTTAACTCACAATGTCTAACATCCATTTTGTTGGTTTTAGCGATTCAATAAATGAATTTCTGCTAGTGAAACATGTCTTAGATCTCACCAATGTCTCACTGTTTCATTCAAAAAATGGATTAGTAATTGGTGATGATCCCACAATATACAAGAATAGGGCACAAAGTATATAGTATAGATACCTCATGTCAAGTGAGTTGTCAAATATGTAATTCAAGACACATAATAATCACTAATTTCATCAATGGGTGGATAATCTACATCTGATGGGATCCACAAATTGGTGGAATCTAAAATCTGCTTATTAAATAACGAAGAGTTTTATTAAATGTGGAACGGATGTTTAAATAAAGTCAATAAAAAGAGTTGTTTAAACAATTATTCAAATGTTAAATGTGGAGTACGAAACCTCCTGAATGTTGATAGTCGAGGGGATATGAAACGTGGTTATTTCTTTAACTTTATGTATTTTCACTTCGGCCATCTCATCATCTTTTTTCTCATCATCCTTTGTTATCCTTTCAACCATATTTACACCAATATCCCCATCCTAATATTTTTCTTCATCATTCTCATCAATGTCCTCTTCATCTTTATTTGCATTCACTTCCTCTTCATCTTTATTTCCAACCTCCTCTTCATCCTTATTTCCAACTTTCTTCATCTTCTCCTCTTCATGCTTATTTACAACTTCCTCTATCTTCTCCTCTTTATCCTTATTTTCATTCACATTCTCTTCATCCTTATTTTCAGCTTTCTTCATCTCCTCCTCTTCATCCTTATTTTTAGTTGCCTGTATCTCCTCCTGTTCATTCTCAATTGAATTCCCTCCTCTTCAAAAAAATAAGAAAAAAAGTGAGCCAACAAACCAGTTCCTAAGCATGTGGAAGAAGTAAGAGGAATGGATTTGGGTGGGAAATGGGTTAGTAATGTATCAAAATTTCATTCGTTCATGTGTCGATATATTATTACCTCAACTTGATTTGATTTGGATCCAAATAATAATCAAATAGGTTACACAGATTGTGGGATGTCAGGTTAGATAATTAAAATTTATTTTTTATGTATTATAATTCAAGTCAATTAAAAGTAAATTTTTTTACTATTAAAATTTGACCTCATTGAAATTTGATTTGAGTCGATTATTTTAATTAACTCATTGAATTTTAAGCCAAATTTTGATACATAAAAAAAAATTAGGCCAAATTTTGATACGAAAAAAATATACATTTTAATTGAATCAATGTACCTAAAAAATGAAGTTCCGCCTGAGAGGGTCTGACAACGAGGCAGAGGCGCAAAACAGTCGATGGGAAAATAGATTTAGGGCAAAATGTTCAAAAAAGGGAAAAGCTAAGATTTGGGGTTCTCGAGTTGGCGTGTTCTTCAAGGGTTCTTCGGTTTTAGGCAAGAAGATTGCGGTTCTTGAATTTGATTTTGGGTAATAAAATTGGGATTCTTGAATTCGATTTCAGGTTCTTTGATTTTGGGTAAAAAGATTGGGGGTTCTTGAATTCGATTCCGGGTTTGGGTTCTTGAATTCAATTTTGGATAATGTCATGGACAGTCCTGATCTTAGTAGGATTGGTAAGCTTGATCGCTAAACATACATACGACCAGTCTGATTTAATTAAGATGGTTGATCACTAAACATGCCTTTGGACTGGCCCTGATTTAAGCTATGATCGCCAAGCTTGATAACTAGGACAACTAAAACCGGTTCTAATTTAAGTTAGATGGCTGATCCCTAAACATGACATAGGACCGGTCTAGATTTAGCTAGATCGCTAAGCTTGATCTCTAGGACAACTAAGATCGGTCCTGATTTAAATAGATGGTTGATTACTAAAAATGCCATGGGACTGGTCCTGATTTAGGCTACGATCAGTAATCTTGATCGCTAGGACAACTAAAATCGATCTTGATTTAAGTTAGATGGTTGATCACTAAACATGTCATAGGACTGGTCTTGATTTAAGCAACAATCGCAAAGCTTGATCGGTTAGCTTGATCTGTGGGACAATTAAGGTCGGTCTTGATTTACCAACAAAAAAAAAAGTGGTAAACTTATCCAAACAGTGGTAACGTTACCCCCAAATGTGGTAATCTTACCAAAAAGATGGTAACCTTCACCCCAAAAAAATAGTATTCTTAACCAAAAAGTTGTAATCTTGCCCAATCAATGGTAACCTTAGCCCCAAAATTGGTAATCTTACCCCCTTAAAAAGTGGTAATCTTATAAATAAATAAACAGTGGTAACCTTTCGCCCAAAAATGGTATTATTTCCCAAAGAGTTGTAATCTAGTTGTATTCTTACCTAATCAGTGGTAACCTTAGGCCCAAAATTAGTAACCTTACCTATCAAAAGTAGTAATCCTACCCCAAAAAAAAAAGTGGTAACCATGCCCCCAAAAATGGTATTCTTACCCTAAAAAGTTGTATTCTTACCCAAAATTGGTAATCTTATCCTCAATAAATTGTATTCTTACCCAAACCGTGGTAACCTTACCTTAAAAAATTTGTATTCTTACCCAAAAAGTTGTATTATTACCAAAAAAGATGGTAACCTTACCCCTTTAATCTTACCAAAAAAAGTAGTAACACTTCTCCCAAAAGTGGTATTTTTATTGTCACACTCCAAATTTTCATAAAAGGTCATTAGGTTGGATAAATTGATTTCTCATTCATTTCCTATGTTTTTTCAAAGTTTTTCAAGCCACTTTTCTTCCATTTTTAGCATATTTCATCAAGGTTTCTAAACCCCCCCCCCCCCTTTGACATTCTTCCCACCTATTTAAAAGGTGTTTTACACACTTAACAAGTCTTTTAATTTTTCATAAAATTTTGACATAACCTCCTTTATTTCCAAGCCTTTTTTCCACCTAATATTCACAATATTTCAAATGCATAATTATATCACAATCCACCCTCACTCGGTGGCCACAACTCATGTAAATTAAACATATATCTCTTATTCTCAACATATACATCTAATTGCCCCAATATACACATATGATACTCATTAAATAAAGACATCTCAAATATCAATTGAGTTTACACTCTTATACATTAAAATGGTCCAAAATCTTTAATCCACTACTTTTTAAAACTAGAATACAAGTCATTTGAACTTATGCTCATACATACAAAATATGCCCAATGACCAAATATACATTCAAGTCCATTTCCTCTCCTTCCTCTAAGACTTCCTCAAGTCTCAAGTATCCGGAGCCTCATCTGTAATATGATATCCCACGAATGGGTTTGCTCAACTGCTGGTATGACAAAAGGCTAATGCTAGGAACAAATTTAAGGCGTAACATGTGCAAGTGTACATTTTAAAAAAATTACAACCCCGTAATCCCTCAATGCTATGCAGTGTCAATATGCATGACACACCCATGTCTCGCTCCACAGTCTGCCCCCGTCAACCCGCGAGTACTGTCATTGGCCAGATTTTGAATTTTTCACCACAGGATCTATATCCTCATAATGCATAGCACCAAGTGCCCAACCCACACCATGTTCCAAGGATTCATGTATGCCAAGATGCCTTGATTTTTTTTCAATGTGTATTCTATGAAATATTTCATCAAACACCTTATCTACATGAATGTGAAGCACCATTCAATGGATTAACCATATGATCAAGCTTCATATTCATTACTTTCACAATTTTTCAAAGAACAATACACAATTACTAACTCATGTAATAAATCATAACTCTCAAACCACAAGAGTTTCTCTACATGAATATGTAACACCCCACCCTTCACATGGCATAATATTGTCCGTTTTGGGTCCACTGGCCCTCACGACTTTGTTCCTCCCAATACTCCTGGGAAAAGACCTTATGCCATGTAAGGCGAGGGAGCTTACTAATAAGCCCAGCAACTTTCCCCTCCCTAATCGATGTAGGATACCAGGATCTCATAGAATATACGCTAGAATATAATAATCCAACATATAAGTAATATATGCATCTACCATAACAACAAATTGTCAACAAACTCAAAAAAACACAAAAGTATTTAAACCATAAATTCTAAGTTTTTAAAGTAACTACCAACTAAATAATTTTCTAACATCAATTAGACACCTAAATCATTCAATCAACACATAGGAAGACAAGAAAACTTAAATATATTCCCAACTTAGCAAAATATCATACATAAAATGGTTTTTCTCAAACCAAGGGAGTTGTGTTCGCTTCAAAGCTGAACTGATCAGTGAGAATATAGCTCTTGTTAAGAGAAACAACTTTTTAGAAGGAAGTCTTGCAAGAATCTTGGCCTAGGATTGAGTTTTGGTGACTTGAAGCTTGAAGAACCTAGGATTTTTCTTCCTTTTTCCTCCAAAAACGTGTACTGACCCTTCCTAGCCCAAAAACATTAATATTTTTACACTAAAGGGCAATATTTATAGTGGAGGGCAAAGGTGCAAAAAGACCCTTTTGCCCTTGATGAATTCGGGACCTCGTTACACTACAACTCGTCCCGAAACGCCTCAATTCGACATTTTATTTTAACCAAAGTTCTTAAAATTATTTTAAATAAAAATTTTAAAAATATATATTTTCGCTAGTGGTCGGGTTTGGCCGATCCCACCTAGGCCGCCCGGGATACCTTTTTTATTCAATTTTTGAAACTATTTTCGTTTAGGCTCAAATTCGTACAGTATGTGTATTTTAACATTCTAAGCATGTTTCTATTTTATGACATACTCAAATTATGTTTTTAAACATGACTTATACCTAAAAGATGCATGAATAGTGCTCTACCGGCAAAATTGAAAATTTTATTCTTACTTTTCAATTCTCTACACTTATCCAAAGAGTTGTAATCTTACCCCCCCCCCCCCCCCCCCAAAAAAAAAAAAAAAGTTGTATTCTTACCCAATAAGTGACAACCTTACCCTAAAAATGGTAACCTTTTCCCTCAAAAGTGGTAATCTTATAAAAAAAGTGATAACATTATCCAAAAAGTGGTATTCTTACCCAAAAACTTGTAATCTTACTCCCAAAAAGTTGTATTCTTACTCAAACGGTGGTAACCATTTGTCCAAAAGTGGTAATCTTACCAACCTTATTCCCAAAATGTGGTAATCTTACCCAAAAAAAAAAGTAAAAACCTTACATAAAAATAGTAAGCTAACCCAAAAAGTGTTATTCTTACTAACCAAACCCCAACCACTCCTAGAATGTGACAACCACATCCATAGAGTGATAACCCTAACTCTAACAATACCAGAAAGTGTTAACAACATAATCTTACTCCTAAACTGTGGGTTCATTGCATCCAAAAAGATGATAATCTTATTCTAAAAAGTTTTAAGTGTATTTGTTTTTTATTAAAGATAAGATTACTATAATATCATCCTACTAATTAATTTATAATCTCTTGAAAGGTTCATAGGGATCAAAAAATTTGATTGAACTCTTCTGTAACTCATCTTCTTTCTCTGTCTTCTTCATCTTTGTCTTTTTTTTTATGAAATTCTCTTGATCCTTTTTCCCATTTACGTACTGAGTGGGTAACCGATAAAAGGTAAAATAGCATTTCAAATTCATCAACAGTTGTAACTCATTCATTATGGATCAATGGTCCATATTCATTTTTTGGTACCATACCAAAAAAGTAGAAGTCAATACCGTAGACGAACCCTTTTTTTTTTTAACAAACTCTCTCTCTCCTTCATAGACCAAGTTTTCTCAATCTTTCTATTTCCTCTTTCCTTCTTCTTAGTTTCATATTTTGGAGGCTCTCTTCTTTCCTCTCCCATATGGTCCTAACCACTTAGTATGAAAAGTTTGGACGCATTATCAATCCATCAAATGTTATCTAGGGTATGTGCATATAGATATGGTGTATTCTACTTGTTTGTTTCTCTTTTAGATTTGTGTAAACCTAATACAAAATTTTTGAGTTTTGGTTTAAGATTTATGAAATTTTTGAATTTATAATTGAGATTTTTGTGTTGGGACTTTTAGATTTGAGATTTGTGGATGGATTTGAGATGTAGCCTCAAAGCTCGATTTTGGGTCCCTACTGGTTTTTAACTAGAACCAAACCAAACCAAATAAAACCAAGTCTTATGTCCCAATAATTTGGGGTGGCTATATGAGTCCGCCTTCGTAATTCATTTCAATCATGCGCTATATGATGAGTGAGTAATATTGCATATTTAACGACCTCATTACATGTATTTTAACTTAATTTTGCATTTAAATACTTAGAGTTAGTTGAATTTGTGAATAGAGTAATTGATGTTGCAGGTAATCATAGAGTAATTGAGAGTTTTTGAAACACTGCAATTATGAGTGGATGAGTGGTGAAGATATGGACACATAACATGAGGATTTGGAGGCTTAAAAGTGAAAGAAATCAAGGAGGTATTTGTATGGTAACATAGGAACCGGCACCCACACCATTTGGTATTGGTACCTTGGTATTCCCCATTGTTTAGCATGATCCAATTTGAATCTAAAAAGTGCAAAACATGAAAGCTGTAGATTTAGATGTCCTCTATCTTGTGTCAAAATTTCAGCCCAATCGAACGGTGGGATCAAAAGTTATGGCAAATTTATGAAAATTGATCATGAGCTTACATCCCCCTTGCGACCTTCCAGAAGGTTTTGTTTTGACCTTTCAAAAGGTTTTGCTCCGACCTTCCAGAAGATTTAGCCCAGAAATTCCAAACACTTACAACTCAAACTCTACCAACTTAGGGGGGCCACCTATGCTTCTCTTACACATCTCCTGACATTTTCTACATCAAACGATGCCTACCTACACTACAAATCTGACTTTGGAGGAATTAGGATGGGAAAGGAAGAGAGAGAAGGAAGGGCACATGGTGGGTGCAGGCTAAGTTTGTCCTAGCCTATCCAATGCATCAAATCACTTTCCATTGATGGGAAAACAGCACACATAGTCTTAAGGAGCCCTATGGAGGAAAATGCGGAGGTCTCTACACCATTTATTCAGCTTCACACAAGTTTTTGAAAAAGGAGAGGCTACCTAAGCTTAGGAGTAGTTTTAGAGATAGAAAGATCAAGGAAGAAGAGGAAGTTAGAGAGAGAAAGCTGGATTTTCATATTTCTTTTCCATTTTCAGTATTGTAAGCTTTAAACTACTTGTAATCTTTCCCCTTTTCACTTCAACTTTTTCATTCAAGTTGTATGCAAGCTTAGCTAAGTATTTCAAGCATTTCAAGTTCTATATTTGGGTATTTATTTCCAATCTTTGTATTTTGACTATGAATGCCATTTCTCTTGTAGTTTAACTCTTTTATTGCATTAATACTAGTTCCATGTTTCATTTCTTCATCATGTCTCTACACATTATGCATGTCTTTGCATTCATTATGAGTAGCTAGGTTTTTATTTGGCCAATCCAAGGGAGATTTCCACTTGAATATGCTAAATCAACTCTCCTCCATTCTTCTTCTTAGTGTAAAGTGCTTGATTTGACTAGGTTGAGTGCGGACGTGATTATGAGCTCTTGATACACCGGGGTATGCTTGAACCTACACCTCCACCTCCACATTGGTCCCTCACTTCCCACAAACCAATCAAGCACCGAGACACCATTGAAAGAATTTTTTGAGTTGTTTCGGATTAGCCAACCTTATTTTCTTACATTTTATCAAAAATCCTCACTCATCAAAACACAAACTCACAAGATTTTACACTTTTTATTTTTTACAAAATCACCTTCATCACAATTCAACCTTCCTTCCCTGAGAAGACAACCTTGGAATACTCATTCCAAGTAAAACACAACACTTGCAAGTCTCTCTTCGCTTGGAGAGCACTTTTTCACACACACGTTTTTCACCCATTTCTAGCATCGAACCCGAGGGAGAGTGACACTCAACTACACATAAGCCATACACACAATCTAGGGTCGTGTTGGAGGTCAAGGAAAGCAATCAAGCACTACATGCTCATTTAAGTTAAATATTTTTATTTTTTTTTATTATTTTGTTCAATGTTAATTTAGGTTTATCTATACTTCTAGTTCCATTAAGAGAAACTCTATCACTGTTTCAAACCGGTGCCTCTATTGGCCTCTGTTGAACATGACCAAACTATCTTAATCTATTCTCTCTTAACTTATCCTTAATTAAAGTTACTCCTGTCATTTCTCTAATATGGTCATTTTGTATTCTATCCTTTCTAGTTTTTTCACACATTCACCTAAGCATTCTCATTTCTACTATACTCATTTTGTCACTATGTTGTTTCCTAATTGTTCAACAATCTGTCACATACAACATTGTTGTCCTTATAGTTTTTCGGTAAAACTTACCTTTCAATTTTATTAGTATCCTTCTACCACATAATATGCCAAAAATTTTCCTCCATTTAAGCCAACCGGCATTGATTCTATGAGATACGATCCTAGATATCTAAATTTTTACTTGTTGATATTTCTTGATTTCAATCTTAACTTTTTCACACTGTCTACTTTTTTTGTTACTAAAATTGCATTACATATATTCAGTTTTACTCCTACTTATTTTAAACTCTTTCGATTCAAATGTCTCTCTCCAAATTTTTAGCTTATTGTTAATCCCCCAAAAAAATTATCCTATTGAGCACTAAAGGATGTTGCTCAAATAGGGTCCAATGAATGACTAAATCTATGTTTTTAAAACTCATTTGAGGTTTAGAAAAACTATTTGAATGAAAAGACTAAGAGTTATACTCGGTTATTCCTAATTCCAATTACCAAAACACTAGCCTAAGTCTATAAATAAACCAAGGGGTCATAGGCTTCATGGTCCTTTGTAAGCCCCCATGTACTTATTGTAATGTGTATTAGATTATCATAAATTGCATGGATAAATATGACTTTTACATGCATTTTTTCCTGGAAGTGGTTAGAAAGCAATTAGATACTGCCCTAGTATTTTAATTCTAACTTATTATCCTAACATTAGACTGACCTGATTTTTGGACATTAGAAACTAGACTTCAAGAGGTACGAAAGAGTATTTCACAAAAGTTTTGTAAATCGACTTCTAACTAGGTGAAAACTACATTGAAAATTCAGGTAGATATTTCTGTTACGTTCAAACGTCAATCCACGTTCGAACGCAGTTTTGCAATAGTAGTTTGGTTCTGACAAACAGAACTGATAGAATAGGAGATACTGGGAGTAGAGCGCATTAAAACGCAATTTACATTCGCACGTCATTCGCATTCGAAGGGGAGTGTGTGTTTAGCAAGGATCAAGCTCGCATCGACTAAACAATTTTTGACCCTATAAATATCCTAAAAACGTTCTCTAAGTCAGTTTTCAAAAGTTTGCAACCCTAGAAGACTAAGGAGAATTGGGAGAACAAAAAAATGAGAGATTTCGAAGGATTTATGTGTGGAAATTATAACCAAATGCGTTAGGATCAAGATCTACAGAAATGAAGGCAGAAGTTTTTTCTCAAATTCATATATTAAGGCTAGAACTATTATTTGCATTAATCATTTTCTTGAAAACGTATAATTTACATCCAAAATTTATTCGTTCTTGTTTCAAAAACCCTAGTTTTTGTTATGATCAAGGAAAATATGTTTCTTGAAGATCTCTTGCATATTTTTTCTTGAAGTACTCTCTTTGAAAATTAGTGAAACCATGATACTTTATTTTAGTTGAATTTTATGAAAATTTATGGAAATTATCTCTTATATGGATAGGTGTGCTAAACGTAGGTTGCAGTCGACTGAATATCTTAGAGGGATTAGATGAGTTTCTAACTTTGAGGGGTTTGAAAGTTTTCTAACACTGTTTGGACCTAAAATACAAAGTAACATATTTTGGAGCAACACACTCATAGTGGAATTATTTGGTGTCTTGCGAGGGTCAAGAATTCACTATTTACTCACAGTGTTCGAGGTAGAAGGTTAGTAATACTATTCTTGGGAAGTTACAAAACAGTTTATCCTTGCAAAAATTGGATTGATGATTGGCAAGAGTGTATGTGTGCGTGGGCCAAGATATTCTTGATGTATGGATTCACGATAGTCAATCTACGTACATGAAATATACATATTGGTTATGATGATATATAACTTAAGAATTGATTTTAGCTCTTTATGAACTTTATTGTGTGTACTGTAAACTTGATATTATATGTTATTTTATCAATTGAAACTTACATGTTTTATTGATTTGAGACCTTATTGGGATTGAGAGAGTTTTTCTACGTGGCTTGTTGCTCATCCTATGCTTAAACCTATTTTTAGATTTCGGTATTGAGGAGGATCTCGGGCGAGGTGAGCAAGTAGATTGGGATGCAAAGGTGGATCGGAATGTGGATCCAGACTTGGAGGCTCAGAGATGTTTATTTAGTTTTAAGTTTTGAACTTAATGGTTTGATCATGTACATTTTATTTTAATTAATGGTTGGAGCATGATTACTTTGAGTTTGGATGTAACTTCAAGGTTTCAATTATGTTGACTTGAAATTTTAGTTTAGTTAGTTGTTGAATGAAGAATGATTTATCTATTTTATAGTTGTATTAGCATGGCCTTATGATTGGATGATGTATAAATAGTTAATATCTTTAAATATAAATTTGGGATGTTATATCATTACTTTTGTCCTAAGCATTAAAGGTGCATCAAAGATCTTCTTGATTTCTCGTTGAAGCTTGAACTTTGTCCTTCCATATTACTTTTGGAGTTTTGATCTTTGAAACTTCTTGACCATGGTATTAAGTTTAGATTTACAAAGATTTCATGAAATTAGTCAATTATAGTACCACTAGTTGTGGATGTATGTGGTGACATGCACGACGCCACAGGTTTTCAATATCTGTTTGATCTATATTATTATTATCAGGTTTTTGGATGTTTCGAATTCTTATTTAAACTTAAAAGTATTTATTTTTATGAGTTATCTCAAAATCAAAATTAATTTATACCATAACTGATGAAATTATCATGTTACCCTTCTGAACCGTTACACAATCCAAATGTCTATCCCAAGATTTCTCGACCTCCCGGATTCAATATTATTTTGACCTAAAAATTTTCAAAAATTTATCTAATTAATCTTCTCTCTCTCATTCTTCTTCCTCACGGCTCTAACCTGCTCCTACGCACAAATCCATCAATTCGACACACTCTCTCACGTCCTAATTCATCACCTTTTTTTGATGGTCAATAGTTCCTCACAGATAGTAGTTGGAATATGTTCCAAAATAAGACCTCGTAGTCTCTTCTACCAAAACTTCTTTACGTCTCTCCAATAAATGTTTTAATTTCTTCCTCGATGAATCCTGAATATTCCAAATCCATCATCTCTGTTTGCATCCAACTTTGTTCTCAGTCCAATATACATAGTTTCTGCAGAGGAAATTTATGGATATTTTAGCCTTTGCACATACTTGAATACAGAAAATTAAAAAAAAAAGATGAGTAGAACACTATTCACCAGTCACTCAAAGCAATTCGCCTGGTGCAACTTTTTGTCTCGTATTTGTATGTATATATGTATTGGAGGATATGTAAATTACTTCCCTAGTACTGGTAAGATAGACATTGTATTCGCAGAATAAGGATAACAATGGAATTCCAATTTTTGGCTTGATCGATGAAAACTACTTCGCCAGAAGTGGAGAATTGGCAGTTCTAAAAAAGTTGCTGGGGTAGCATCTGTGAACACCCATTCCATGGATCAACCCAAAAGCCAACAAATCCACCATATATGCAAATGGCTAGGGATAGAAAAGTGCACTGTTGCATGATTAGTCCTAATTCCTATTGTTCCAAAAATCAAAATATCAAATCAAGGTTCTAAGTGATTTAAATATAGACAACAAAAATGATATACACCAAACAATGAAATGAGATTCGAATTGGAGTTTTAAAATCCAATCAAAATTCATATCAAAACAAATCCAATCAAGATTCAACCCATTTGACAATCCTAAAGCAAAATCTTGATTGCCAACTCCATCCAAAAAAAAAACATTGTCATAAAAATTGTAGCTTCATAAAGATGACAGAAGACGGTGAAGCTTGAACTACAGTCACATTGTCTTGCAATAGTGAGTAAGGCTAGAGAGGCATGTAAAGAAGTTACCCTTGTCACCCCTAAAACTACTTAAATGAAATATTAATCAATTAAATCACAATTACAATTTTTATAGTGTCCAATCAGAGAGAACACCTGGTGATGCCGATGTAGAAAAGCATTCTTGTGGTACTGATTGAAGCACACCTGCTTCATAGTTTACAAGATTCCTATTTTCACTTTTTAACTGAGAAAAGATAACTATTTATCATCAGATTATACTACTACTACATCTACACATTCAACACCCTCTGAAGGTCTCCAGATATATCATCCAAATGAACGATCTCTTTTTCAGTTCTTTTTGCCGTCCGTATCTGCTCTAACTGTAAATTCAATTCAGCAATTTGCTTTTGTATTCTTTCTCCTTTATCCGGTAACTTTGTAACTGTAATCTGAAACAATTTTAACAAGAAAAACAACAAAGGATTTGGAATGAAAACCAACAGTAAGTGTTCAAAAAATAACTATCAAGTCATTAATGATAAAAAAAAAAAAAAAAAAAAGCCCAATTCAACTGAATCTGAGTAAAAGAGTTGAATTCATTCTAAGCTTATATCGTCCCTCATGATTTACACAGACATAATGCATTATAGACTAGCCTACAAGTTTTCAGACGGAATTGATGGAACATCCATCATGAACAATCATCATCACCATGGGGATGTGGTTCAGACTTCAGCCTCATAGTAGTGCAGTCAAATTCTTGGTCTTACACACTGCAATATGTTCAAACTTGGTCTATATTCAGTTCAAAGATCAAACACGAGGACAGGTTAAACCCCAAGTGTGTTATATTAGCCAGCAGCATTAGATAGAGCTTAGTTTCAAAAATTACGCAGAGCCTGCTTTTGACCTGTCAAGTAAAATGAAATTTCCTTTTTTTTTTGTAGTCTGCAAGCCCTATGGTGTTGCCTGAAATATTAGTTTTAATGGCAAGCAATCAAGCAAAATGACATCTACTAATAGCCTTCTATCAATGTGGATAAAACTTCAAATGTTGAAAATTTGGTGTTCTCCTTCAAACCAGTTCCCTGAGCCTCATTAAGATTGGTAATGAGTGCTTGATTTTGTTCAAAAGGATTAATACCTTGTTTGCAACAATCTGGGACAGTCTCTTGATTCTCTCCCTGATTTCAGTTTCTGTTGGTTCACTTGCACAATTAGGGGAAGCATTCTTTGTGGGCAATTTCACATCCTTTGGCTTGAATGCGTACGCACTACTGTAGAAATGAAGTTTATTTCTCATCATATGAACAATAACAATACGGCTCAAAGCATTGAATAATCATCATCTTATTATGGCCAGAATATTATACAGTTTCCGATGCAATTTTATTCTTCATCATTAACCAAGTGAAGTAAATGATTCCTGCTAGCCATACCCCTCAACATTATATTGAAGTGACGAGCTTGAACCAGATGAGTTCCCCACAATTGTAGTCCCCTTCACCCTGCACGCCCAAATATGGAGCTAAAAACATAAAACATCAAGTAACCATATGGAACTAGTTTGATTGCAATACAAAGTTAAAAAAAAGGCATCTCTGCTCAAATAGCTCAGCAAACTGTGGTCCAAAAACATGCATAACCTCAAAATATTTAGTGGCCAAAGGGAGCATCATCACCAAAATTCAGGGTTCAGAGATCAAATTACATCTGCTTTAAGCATGTAAAGGAAGCCACAAACACAATGTGTGCCACTACGTTCCCCCAACTAAGAGGCGAAACAAAAAGGTCATACCTTATTACTTCCTCATCTTCCTGAGCGACAGGTACAGGGGCCGTCTTGGAGAAAAGTAAACTATGGTGACTAACACCTGCTATGCCCAGAGTCTCTAGGAAGTCTATGTGGCCTTTCAGGGACTCAATCCTTCAGTAGAAAAGGAAGCAATCAGAAACAGGAAGAAATACACATGACAAGCCACTCAAATAACGGACATAATGGTTTTATTTGTAGAGTCACAGACCACCAAAGAATTGACTAAGCAATTTTTCTTTTCTAACTAAATGTTTGCTTTTCAGCTCTGAACTGTGAAAAAAATATGCATTTTACCATTTACTTGACTACTAGTGAGGTACTGTTTCACTTAAGCTGTATTTCCCAGCATTTAAAAAAGTTAAAACTAAAGAAGCAAAGAAAATTTGGCTTTGAACATTAAAACATCTAAATGAATGTATCTAACTAAGATCTGAAAGGAACCTATACAAAACAAATATGGTACATTGTGTGAAGTCGATCATGCTCTTCATGCAGTTGCTGCTGAGTGGGGGAAACATCAAAGCCCTGCTTGGGTAGACTAAAAAGTTCACGAAGATCCTGAAAATTTGATTAAGCACACAAAGTATACAACGAAATGATTAATAGACATAATCTACAGTAAACAGAACGACAATAAAACACTCCCAGAAATTTACCTGTTGACTGAAATACCGAATTTGCTCTTTGTGCTCGGTTGCAGTTTTGAACAATCCCCCCTTGAATATCTATGACACAAATTTTAAGCAGCCAAAAATACCATTATAGTAACTCCATTCTAAAAAGGGATGGTCAAGCAAGAAATAGGAGCAATAAATTGAAGGCCTCTCTAGAGAGCAGTGTCCCTCACCTCTATAATATTCTATATAGGCATACGTCAACATTTTGCACCAAATGAGCAATTAAGGGTTTATTATTTGATCTTATAACAACCATCAAAATGTTAGAGTAATCTTGTATAGGGGTAGTGAGGGAGAGAGAAGGGAAAGAAAAGAGATAAAGAATCCTTGTTAACACCAACTCCCGTAACGTGATCTAGTAGACTACTAATACCCTAGTGGGTAATAGTTTTGGTGAAAAGATAAAAAAAGGCCTCTGTTTTATATGAGATGGTAACACACTTTGGATAAAAAAGTCCAAACAATATTTAGGTTATATTAATTAGGCAATTGCCTTATGCACGTCTACACTTTTTTGTAGCAGCCCTATATATATTTAAGAATTTTAGCCTAATTACAACTCTCTACCATCTCTCTAATGTACTGAATTTTTATTATTTGAAAAAATGGCTTTTGAAAAACAGAGGGAAGAACAAGGAGTTAAGAATTAATATTCAAAATTTAGATAATTCCACTAATGAACAAGAAGTTGAACAGATTGAAATAAGAGAAGAAGATAACACTAAACAACCACAAAAAAATCACACACGGGACGATCAATTACAAGTGGATGCAAAATTGAAGCAATTACTAAATGAAGTCAATCTTCTTGGTAAAGCTCACGCAAAAAATTTCAGGTGGATCAAAGAGTTGGTCATATAAACATTGCAATGTTAAATTTACAAATTCGTAAACCCGAATGCATTACTACTTTTTTGGTGATCCAACCAAGAAAATGTAGAAATTAAGCAATGTCAAGCGTTGATGAATAATTTGATTAAATATATAAAATTGAGAAAAAGAGTAAAAAAAACTAAAAAAAAAAAATAGGAGTTTGTTCATCTCTGAAAAATTCTACATTGATGAAGCGACAACCTTTGTTAACAACAGGAATAACTGAAGATGCATTCAAAATAATGAATCAAGATATTATTGACTTGAAGGCAATGAGGGGATTATGTGCTAATGTAATCCCATTCATTGTGTTGAGAAATCCTCAACTCAATGAGATGATTTCAACTATAAATAGGGGAACTAAAAATTACAAGGCTCCAAACTATAAAAAAGTAAGAACTACAATATTGGATGAGTGCAAAAAAAAATGTTACCAAAGATTTGATTCCGGTTAAAGATTCATGATATTCTAATGGCATATCCGTTGTATCATGTAGGTGGACTTATGCAAAACATCAACCACTTATTAATATTATTGCTACAAATAGTCATGGAACCATGTTTTATATACTGAGAATTTTTCGAGGACAGAGAAAACAGATAAAACAACTGTTGATTTTTTGTTCAAAGCCATTGAAAAAGTGGCAAATTCTTGGGCATTATTGGGCCGAACTGGATTTGAACCAGCATAGACATATTGCCAATAAATAACCAAAGATATTACTTGGCCTAAGGATCAAATTGGTCATTTTTCTTGCATCTCCCCTTCCCGGAGCCCAGGTATCATATCCAATAAATGTCATACAAATTGTAAACTTGCAGGGAAGGAGGTGGAAGACGTACACACACATTTTTGTTCTTCTTGTGATGTTCATACTCTAAATCTCAATTTTAAAGACTTTACAAAGAAATTTGAGTGGTTTACAAATACTTATTGAAGAGAAAAGTCCATTTTTAAATATTTCTTAAACCATACACAAGTAGTAACCAATAGCACAACAAATTGTAAACTTACAAGAAAAGAGATGGAAAGCGTACACAAACATATATTTTGGTCTCCTTGTGTTGTTAATACTTTGAATCTCAATTTTAAAGACTTTATAAAGGAATTTGAGTGATTTACAAATACTTATTAAAGAGGAATGTCCATTTTTAAATATTTCATAAACCATACACATCCGTTGGCTATGTTTTGGGCTTAATCTAAATTAGAGCTATTAAAAGTAGCAAATACTAGATTTGCATCATATTATATTTTTTGTTAAAGCGACTTGTTCACTGTAGAGAGTCCCTTACAACTACCGTTATTCTCAACTCATGGAAAGCATTGTTGAAATCTCAAGACGAACACACAAGAAAGTTAAGTACTTTGGTTATAAAAACCGTTGGATTCATTATAAATCCAAGTATGAAGTATCACAAATCCCATTTTTTTTCTTATCAAATTTTAGGATGGGGATGGTCAAAGAATGGGTGAAATTTATGAAAAGATGGACCCTGTGTTTGGTGAAATATAAGATATTATAATGGGAGGAAAACACGTGGATAAATTTCCTCAGATTGAAAAAAGAATAATACTATTGGGACCTAATTTACTGATATAATTTGTTGACCTTATTCACTGTGACCTTTGGATTCATTATAAATCCCATCAAATATTAGAATTTAGTGTTGATTTAATGATTCTTATAAAGCCACATCATAATGTTTATAAATTAGGTTAAATTTTTAGGTCAAAATAGTATTACTCTTCAAAAAATTGTCCTTCACAAATGGAAGAAGATGTATATTCCTTTGCATTGTCTTGGGTTTGCATTACTAATATGGTTTTATGACACCCAATATCATACTAAACTAGCACAAGGAGGTACAATTAGGAAAAATCCAAATCAAAATAGGAAAGTGATTATAGAAGCATTTAGAAAGATAGCCAAAGAAGTAGAAGATGCATGTTGTGACCATGGATACTATTGATTGGTGGTCAACAAATGGTTCAGAAACTCTAGATTTAGTAAATGTGGCAAAAAAAGTACTAATTTAAGTTTATTATTATTTATTTATATTGTTAATTATCATTATTAATGTGTTTTATTATTTGTTCATAAAATGTATTATCCCAACCAATTATATTTATTCATTAACATAAAAGTTCTTCTACTAAAAAAAATTGGAGCACAGATTTATTTATTCACAAAGTCGAGAAATAGATTGAATTCTACCAAAGCCGACAAATTAGTTTTAATCCATTCAAATATTCGTCTCCAATCACATTTCACTTAAAGCTAAAAAGATGGGTCTTCTAAGAAATGGAATATAAAACTAAAGTACACATGTATAGATGATTCTATTGTGAGATTGGAGAATTTGCAATAAACATCCTTACAGGCTGATAATACGAATAGTTCTAACATTGTTAGATATGAAGATCAGGAAGCTTCATCCTCACATGTTTCTATGTTAGTTTCTATTGACTAGCCATCTACTAGTTCTAGCAGGTCACCAATTCGTCAGTCCAGACTACATCAGACTCAAATTTTTAACTTTACAAGAGGAGAAAACACTAAAAAAAAATAAGGGAAAATATTTTATTAGGCATTTAAGACTTTTATTTTGATTTATGCTTCAAGTAGAAAATTATTTAATCGCTCTCTAGTCTGGTATTTTTCAAATTTTAAGCCTTTATATTTAAAATGTCTTTTTGTATTTTGTTTTTTGATAATAAAATATGCAACCATCACTTTTTTATTAATGACTATTAGTTGATGTGTGGTTATGGGTCCCACTTTGCCTTGAAACTCGTACAACAAAAAAATAAATAAAATAATGGTGTACAATCTATTATAGATTTAAAACAACTAGTAACTGATTATGTGTATAATGTTTATCTATGTATAATTCTTTGTAATAATGAAAACGATCCGAATATTAGTCTAAAGGGAACTACAATCCAAAATAACGTATCAGCTAAGTCTACCCATACTGCACCACACAATAGAGAAATTAACGTACCCCGCATTTGTAACCGTACCATATACCAAAGGAGGTTGACGCCAATGGACCAGATGAGGAACAACTACAAAATAGCAATAGTGAGTGTGAATAGTTATTGTGATGTTAAAGTAAGAAGATGTGGTGGTAGTAAAGGTAAGAAGATTTGGATCAGAGATCAAGATTCAAAGAATCAGCCGAGTCCGAGTCAACTCGGTCGAGTCGTATCCGTCTCAGCAGTTGGCCAATCTGATAACGATACACGTTACACCAATATAACGAGATTCAATTGAATCGGTCCTAACTCGATTACAACTCGAAGCTAAATCGGTTAGACTTGGCCAAGTCGAACCGAGTCAAATTGCTATAATGCAACCAAATTTGGAAAATCTGGGAAGCAAAAAAAAAAAAAAAAGAGAAAAGAAGAAGAAAATAGATGAAACTCACAGTGAGTCGGCTGCAACTCGATTGATTCACACAGAAGTCCACCAATATTGAGGAAATTCCAAAAAAAAAAAACAAAGAAGAGGCGAAGTATAAGAAGACCCACAAAATCAAAGAATCACCTTGACTAGAAGGCCTCTTCTTCTTCTTCTTCTTTCAGTAAAGACCCATCGCAGATCAATGGAGACCCATTACAAATTAGTGGAGACCCATCACAAATCGTCAATCGTTCACTGCTCACTTCGAGTCTTCGAATGAACTCTTTCTCTCTCTCTCTCTCTCTCAGAGCTTCTTCTTTTCTCTCTCTCGTGACTAAGAGCCAAGTAAGGATAAACACAAACAACCCTTTTTTTGCTTTTGATCACACGTGTGTGATTTTACTTTATTGGGCCTTATTCCTTATGTATAGAAAATTCTTAATTCAATTAGAAAATTATTGAAAAAATATAATTAGAAGAAAATAAAATAAAATTAAGACAATGACTTGTTAATCTATTAATTAAACACATAATTATTCATTTAAAATATTGAGATCTACTCGTACTTGTCAAATTTATAATTGATAGATACATATTTGTTATTCTTTTTTTTCTTTGAATTTTTTAAAAAAATTAGGTACTAGTAAGTTAAAAAAAAATTAATAACATATGTTTAAAGTTTAGTGTGTACTTAAATAAAAACATTCAACATAAATGATGATAAATATTTTCGGTTGCGTCTATATAATTTATTTTTATTATGTTTAATATGTTAAATAATGCATTTTTGGGATATAATGCTTGAATGATAATATTTACATTTTTTCAAAATTTTTAATGATTTTTTTAAAAAAATTTGGGTATTCTATCTATCGTTTTGAGCGTATTGACCGATATCACGCCGCGACTGATGTGTATCAATGCCCTCCGAGTCGATGACCGATATCGCGACTTTGAACCATGTTTGAGATTAAGCTCTAATACCGATTGATGAGGAGAGAAAAGGAAAAGAAAGAAGATATTGAATTCTCATAAGGTTTAGGCCAAAAAACACAGATCTCTATAGAGAATTTTTAAATTGATATTCAACTCTAGCTAAAATAATATAGAATACGTCCTTATTTCTAGACCAAGCATCCTACCATAAATAAATTACTTTCCCAAAAATTCAAATAATAAATTTAGTTACGCTCGTCCAAACATCCAATAGCTACGCCATCATGTAGTTCAGTCGTCTATTTTTTTTATGTTGTCCTACTATATAAGAGACTCTATTGTGCTGTAATGATATTTTCTATCCTTTTTTCTTCTTTTCTTTTTCTTTGATCAAATTTTACAAGACATCAAAGCATATTGCAACCCAAAAACATATTTAGCATTACAATTATTATTTTAGAGGAAAAATTTATTCTTGGACTAGGGTTGATGTCATACCTCATCAAACTAGACCTGCTGAAGGAAACTCCCAACTCGATCTTTTATGCACATTCTCATAATGTGCTTGGTTTTTGATTTCCTAGTGATTGGATAGGGCTTTTTATTTTTCAAAAACTTCAATATTTGATTTTTTGCTTCTTTCTTCAATTTCTTTGGTTCAGACCAAGCCTAAAGGGCTCAACTAGAGGTTCTTGGTGCTTGGTTGTGTGATGAGAGAGCAAGTGCTTGGTCTGCTATTTTTTTTGTTGATTCCAAAGCCTATGAACAATATCGAGATTAATGTTCACGATGTGAACAATTCTCGAAATTGAATATCTTGTTTTCCTTTGGCTTGAGTCTAGTCTAGGAAACCTCAATTGATTGTGGGTATTTAATTGGAAAGGCTGAAAGGTTAATTTGGGATGAACTTTATGTTGTTTGGGAGGTTCAATGGTCTAGATATATGCAAAGTTAATCTGTTTGTTCCTCTTATTCCTATCACAAGGTATAATTCTGTATTGTTGCTCCATTAGATGATTCTTAATTATATTTGACTAATTATTTGGTGAAAACTTGGTGAACTTCTCTTTTGTGTGCATCAATGTTTCTTCGTTGTTGTTGGGATTCCTTCCTAGGTTGTGTAGTTAAATGCTATGCTATGTGGTTTGATGGTTTGTGGTTTCTTTCTTGGGTAATGGTTTGCTACCCTTGTGAATGTGGCGTCAGATTGTTAGGCTTTGGGCTTTGTATTTTGGATTTGGTTCATGTGATTTAATCCTTGTTATACAATTTTTGTTTGTTGGAATTATGGGAAGTAGAAACTCTGACTTGTATAGTCCATTACGTTAAAATTGACTATGATTGCTAATAGTTGTCGAACCTCCTTCAACAGCCTCACACTCTCTCAGTTTTTCCTTCCATAAGTCCGTTCAATTCAAGCCCTCTAAGTATATCTCGAACCATCTGGGTCTTTAACTCAGATGCTTAGAGAGTTCACACAAACAACGGCTTGATAACCATTCTATTTGCCATGCCCTGACCTTTTCTCCTCCCTCAACATCTGTGATCATAGCTAATGGTGCTTAAATGTCCCTGACCGGTGTTCAATCTATAATTTCTTCGCAACTAATGCTTCTCAATGTTTCTATATTCCACAACTTACTTTGAATATGATTTAAGTTAGTCAGCTATTTGACTATGAATTTTTAACTCATTTTTCTTCTTCTGGTTGGGTTGTGTAGGATCCACATTCCAAGAAGCTAATTGGGACATTTTAGAAAGGTACAATTATATGTGTTGGACGAGTTGCATGTTCTAGATATTATTGCTTCTACCGGTAATTTGTCTTCTTTTCATTTGAGTCTATAAGCTTCTAATTTTTATTTGTAGCATTCTCATCTTGGTCATGTTTCTCATTCCCGTTTGAAATATTTAACATTTACTACTAGTTTGTTTAACTTAGAGTATCATTACATTTTCAGTTGTAGTGGATGTAAGTTAACAAAATTTACTTTATCACCTGTTAATAAAAATTCTAGTAGCTCTCTTGCACCTTTTGATCTCGTTCATTCTGATGTGTGGGAACCTGCTCCTATTCCCACGAAAGAAGGTCTAGATGTTATGTTACTTTCATTGATAACTATACCATGTACTCTTGGGTCTATCTAATGAAACATCATTGTGAATTCTTTTCTATATTCATTGTTTTTTATGGTATGATACATACTCTATATTCCTATAATATTTAATATTTTCGATGGAGACAACACATTTTCTCTTGATATCTGAAAGTGTCCATGTTCTTTTTTGGGGGAAGTAGGTCTTACTACAATTCATGTGATTAATTACATTCTCATTATCATCACCTTTAGAACATCTCCCTTTCAAAAACCATATGATAAGTCACCTAATTATTTCTCCTTATGAGTGTTTGGATGCTCGTGTTTTGTCTTGCTTCTTAGTGCTCTTCACACTAAACCCAGTGCTCTACTGTCACTCAGCTAGGCTCTAATAATGCAGATTATGTTCCTCGTTTATCCTCAATAATCTTGTTAATGTTTAGATCAATTTGGTTTCTCTAACTCTTGATATACACTATTTCTGAACCTACTTCTTATTAGAAGGTTGTTCTTGATCCTCTTTGAAAACATTCTATTGATAAGTCGTTTCTTGCTTAACATAAGATTGGCACTTGGGAGTTGTTATCATCCCCCCGGCCAACGCAAGGTTGGTTATAAGTGGTTTTATTAAATTAAGGCAAAATCTAATGATTCTGGGGGACAATACAAGGCCCGATTAGTAGCTCAAGGATTTGATCAAAAATATTGCATAAATTAATGTCATATATTTGCTCTTGTTCGTAAGATGACCATTGTACGCACTATGATTGCATTGGCTGCTATTGATCACATATGGATGCAAAAAATGTTTTTCTTAATGGAGATTTGACTGAAGAAGTCTTTATGCCTACTCGTCCTGGATTACGTCATAATCTTAGTTGCAAACTCCTCAAAGCATTATATGGTCTTCAACAGGCTCTGAGCGCATGGTTTGTCAAATTTTCTTTAATCATCTGTAACTTGGGTATTCATGACAATCTTCATAATTCTACTCTCTTTTTGCGATCCACTTACTCAAGTTCTATTATTCTCTACCTTTATGCTAATGATATAATTATTACAAGCGATGATGCTATTGGCATACAGCTATTGAAAAATCAACTGTAATATCATTTTGAGATGAAAGATTTCAGTCAGCCTTAATATTTCTGCCAAAAGCCTCCAGTTCTATGACCATATTTTTGCCAAAAGCCTTTGAGTGAGGCAAACACCATATACCAGAACAATAATAAAATGCTCATATCATTTGTCCTCACCAATTATAGGAATAAGTGAATATAAATCCATTTGACTTGGGGCTAATGACATTTTGTATACTTAAAATTTAAAAATAGCACTTTGTCCCCTCAAAGATAAAAAGTTGTACTTTACCCACTTATAGGTAAAAAGTTGCATATTGCCCATTTAATTTGTCAAAAATGTTGAGGTGCCCCAATTTCCATAATACATTAAGCTTTCCTTTCGTGAAGATGTAATGTGCCAAGCAAGTTATTTTAGTCAATAAATCTTTCAAAAGGAAAAGTGTAACTAGTTAAAAAATTTAGGAGGCAAAGTAACATTATGATGTCTATGCATACGAAAAACCAAAAGTTGTCTAGTAATTGAGGCACATCGCAATACTTCAGTAAAATAATGGGAGCAATGTGCAACATTTTATTTTTGAGGGGGCAAAGTGAGACTAAAAATTTTAATCCTTTGATGAAACATCTTGTCAAAACATAATAATTTTCCCGAAAAATATAATTTTTTCATTTTGGGGCAACTTATATAGCCTTAGACATAACAAGGACTTGATGAATCACCTCATCAAGAAAATATAAATTCCACCACTAGAATGGTGGCATAAAGATAGGAAAAATGGTCAACCTGTTTTCTGTAAATCTTTTCTTCTACTGTACCACAGGTCATCAATCTGTAAACAAGCACATCCTTATTTTGACCAATACGATATGCCCGGTCAACACTTTGGTTATCAGTACTGCAAAGTAAAATGCGTCATTAGCAACAGTGTGAGCATAATTCACCAAATAAATCAGATAAGGCAAATTTTGATTATGACAAAAATAGTCAAATAGCTAACCCACATGCCAACAACAATCGAATTTATTAAATAGCATTATTGGAACAACTCCAAAGGGATGCAAAGGGAAGAAAATCATCATCGTATGAGATTAAATGGAATAAGAAGTCATTAATTAGGCAAGGCATTGTTGGATCTCATTATACAAGATATTATATTAGTAAGACACTTCTGAAGCTCATTTGTACTTATATTCTCAGCTAAATTTTGGTTAAAAAGAAAAGCAGAAAGTTTACCTGACTTACCAGAAATGTCACAAAGCATAGAAAAGAAAAATATCACACACGATAAAGAAAAGTCCCATGAATATGTTAGAGGGTGTTGTCAATTAAATTATATCACATATGATTTAGATTTGTTCCCTTAAAAGCATTATTTCTCAAAGAACCCACACATGTTTCAACAATTTAGACTACATTTTCTTAATATTAATACATTTGTGTTCACCGGGCCACAAAATATCTGTGAAAGCAATAGTTTTTAGGCAAGTACCTTGGGTTCCACGCTGGATCAACCACTATCACACGATCTGCTTTTGTTAGTGTAAGACCGAGACCACCAACTTGAGAAGTCAACAGAAAGATAGGAGCTCCAATACCCTCTTGGAAATCCTGTAAGAATCAAACTGAAATCAGAGGATGAAAACTTCAAATAATTTGGGATCTGTATCCACAGGAGAAAAAAAAACCAACTTTAACAATCTTCACTCTATCAGCAGCTTTAGTGGTACCATCAATACGCAAGAAGTAGTAACCGATGGAAATTAGGGATTCCTGTGTAAAAGAATTAAAACACAATTAGCCTCTAATAATTAACCAAATATCATCTTTAACACATATCAACACAGCTGTTTGAGATAATAGCTACAAAACTCATTTGTCAATAGAAGTATTGAACCTTAGAATAGCAAAAACCCCAAAAGGAAAATACATATTTGACATTTTGTGACAAGTTCCTTTTTACAAGAAATGGCACCTAGTTCCACATCAATACAGGGGAGTGATAGCAGCAGGGGCAAAGAACAAGCATCTAAGCTAGTGATCCATCATGAATAAAGATTCATCTAGGTCCTTGTCCTGGCTTAAAACAACGCCCCAAAACTAGGTTCCTGTCCATTTTGAATTACCTACATACTATATGACAGTATTTGTAAAGATGGTTCAGCTCAAAGTTGTGCCTTAGGCCATGAAATCCACTTGTCCATTAAACAACCTATCAAAAGTACTTGTCAATTAAACAACCACCTCATCAAGGATTTTTCTCTAGAAATATCCTCGTAATATTAGATAAATTACTGTCAAGATCTGTTAGCAAATAGTGAGGTCCAACAAAATATGATATTTCTTCAAAGTATATCATGGTTTGAAAACAACTAAGAGATTAGAAATTAACCTGAAATCAAATTAAGCATCTTGCGCGTTTGTGAAAAAATAAGAAACAGTATGCCCCTTCGGAATCAAATCATCCTGTGATAGAGAATCATGGGCTTCACAACAAAGTGATTTGATGGTATATCGAGAATTTCAAATAATCAATTAATATTATGTGGCATTCCTACCAGTAAATTTAATATAAAAGATATTTTGCAGGAGACATTGTCATGCTTTTCTACAAAGTCAAATCTCTCCCTGACATCTGCTATGTGCATTGCCAATTTTGCAGCAATGCCACGGTCTTCTTGGTTTAGACTTGACTCCATCCCTTCCAGTACATCTTCAGCAGCTCTCTTTGTCAAAAGAAGTGGATGATCACATATTTTCAAAATCTGCTTGCAAAAAAAGGTATAAGTAACTATCATCTTGCTTAAGGAAATAACAATGGATAAAGTGCAAAGCAAAAAGAAGAAGAACTAGGCATCTTGAAGAAATAACAACAGAAGAAATTCCCCAAGTACAAATGGCAGATAATTTACCAAAATAAAAAAGAAACAATAACAATAACAATAACACCGCTAAAAGTAATTGTTTTAGTATGTTTTACTTCATCTTAAGGGTAGGAAATAGAGGCTACACAAAATAGAAGCATAAAATGGAAAAGTGCACAGCAAAAAAGAAGAGCCAGGCCATCTCAACAAAATAACAACATATGAACTTCCTCAAGTACGAATGGCAGATAATTAATCGAAATAAAAAAGAAACAATGACAATAACACCACTAAAAGAAATTGTTGTAGTATGTTTTACTTCAACTTAAGGGTATTTTTGTACTTTGTGTTTATATAAGCTAAGGTATACTGCCTTCTACATAATATTACTTGATCAAAAAAGAAATTGAACAAGTGCCTTGATTTTTATTCCTTTGTAAAATCTAAAGGCCATTGTTTGCAAGTTAGGCATGAGAGTATCCATGCCTAACTTGCGGGGAGAGTGTTATGTTATGCTTTATTTTT
>CAUOFW020005630.1:12500-26522 GCA_963454935.2 Ilex paraguariensis | reverse complement strand
CACTATAAAAGTCAGAACCCTCCCCCAGAACTCATCTCAAAAAAGTTATAACTCAATTTTAAAAAGTTGGAACCCCTACCCTAAAAAAAAAGTTGGAACCCACCACAAAAAAGTTCGAACCCCTACTAAAAAATTGGAACCTCTACTGAATTAAAAGTTATAATTAAATTCAAAAAAAGTTGAAACCTCAAACAAAAATTGAAACCCAAAGAGTTGGGAACCTGTACACAACAGTTAGAACCAACTCAAAAAAAGTTATAACTCAATTAAAAAAAGTGAAACGTGAGCCAAAAATGTAAACTAATGCATAAAAGTTGAAACTCTATTTTAAAAAGTTCAAACCACCCAAAAAAAATATAAACGAATCCTAAAAAATTAAACCTCATACCAAAAGCTTATAACTCAATCCAAAATGGTTGAAATCTGACTAAAACAGTTGTAACCTAGCTAATCCGAGTCACCCAAAAAATAGGAACCCAATCAAAAAAAAGTTATAACTTTGACCCAAATAGTTGGAAGTATTATTTTCAATTCTTTTAAGTATTTGATTTTATTAATTATTTATTTGTTGTTCATAAAAAATGAGACTATTTAAAAAATATTGAATATTTTTGGACAGTAAATTTTTTTTGATTATTTAAGGGATAAAAATGTGATATTAACCCCTGATCGGCCTTGCATTTCTTCGGCCGGTCTTAATTCTTTACATGTAAATTACACTTACACACCATAAATTATAATATATTATTTTTCTTATTTTCTAGTGAATATTGTGGTCCACAAATCACAAAAACCTTATCTTCTTCATCCACCCACTTTCTCGTCCAAACTATTTTTTACTTCTCTTACCTTCCCTCCATCTCTTTTTCCGCCCAAACCATTTTTCACTTATCTTGCCTTCCCTCCATCTCTTCTACTGTACATCCCTTCTCCCTTTAACCATTCAAAAGTATTTGTTTGGATTAGAATTTGGTGAATGTTGCCCTAATTATAAACATTCATGGTAAATTTGACAAAAAATAATTTTATTTTACCCCTAAATTATGAATTTTTTTTTACTTTGCCCCCAAAACATTGGAAATTTTCATCCCAAAAAGACAACGGTCCCTTGTATTTAAAACTATGTGAAATAATTGAAGTAGTTGAGGAAATAAAATAAAAAATTTAATAGTTCAAGGAGCATGGCAAAATAGAGTCCAAAGTTAAAGTAATCAAAGCGTAATTTATCTTACAATTAATTTTTTATAGGACAAATTATTTTTATTTTAGACAAATTATGGGGTGATATGATGTGACATTTCTTTAATCATGATGTGACATTTTACAAGGTGGTGACGTGACAATGGTGAGGTTATCCTTAAAAGAGATCCGTTGCTTTACTCTTCGTCCCTCCTCCTCTTGTGGCCCAAATTGCTCATTTGGAGGATTGTTGATCAGGTTGTGCAAATGACTCAGCTGGGCTGATAGGACCACTTCTTTGCAAGTTCATAATGTCTGTAATATGAAAAAGGACATACCACTAACCTAAATATGACAAGACTGAGACTGACACGAACTTTAAATTAATCATAGGAGGAGTGGACGATTTCTTGTTACAAAACAAGAGCATCTAAGTCTGCCCGGCAACAAAATCTTCCACCGTAATACCTTCCTACTAGGCCACGTTTGAGATTTCATTTGACTGTGTTTGGGACTTGAAAATCAATAAGAAATTAAATACAGCACCAAAAAAAAAAAAATGGGTACCATATCATTTATCTTTTTTTTTTTTTTTGTAAAAATGCTACACACGACACTTTTTTATATCATTTTTGTGCATCACCTCAATATAAATCATTAAATTAGTATGTCTTACAAAGTTTATTAAATTTCCGATGACTCTAATTGTATCACATAGGTGGTGTAAGATAAGTGGTGCACAAAGGTGGTGTCAGCAACATTATTCTTGTTTTAGTATTTATATGATATTTTTGATGAAGTTTATTTATTTTTGAGATGAATATACTTTTTGGGCTCACTTATCATTTTTTTGGAATAAATTTTACTACGTTTTAAAGTAATTTTTACTTATTGGTATGATACCAAATTTTACTTTTCAATAGGACATTTTTTTACAAACAATAATGATCACCATCTACAAAAAAAGAAAAAATGATTTTTTTTTTATAGAATAATATTACATGAACTTAGAAAATAGACTTAATATTTGTTGATTTTGCACAAAACATTCCAAATTTTTGGCCTTGTTATCATATTCTACCACCGGAAAATTGCATAGTATAACATTTATATGAACAGGCTGTCATGAAGATTAACACATTAGACATCTATTTGTAATAGATTTGTTCTATATTCCCATATTGAATTCCTTTTTCTTATTTGTTTATTGGCTTTCCTTGCAACTCATATAACTAATCCGACCCTACAATACGTCATCTATTTCGGTTCAGAAATTTGTCTCTTCAAAACAAATTTCCAATCAGGAATCACAACACAAACGGACAACCAAACAGAAATAAAACGGTGAACCACATTACAACATTTTTATTTTTTGGAGGGGATAATGTGAAAAAACAAATCATTCGGGGGGACAAATTAAAGATTTTAATATCTTTCATTGGACAAAATGGGATTGACCCAAATTTATATCTCCAACATGGATAGCTGGCCTCTTTCTCAATCTATTGTCACCCTCCCAACTCAAATTCTCATGAAATCAAGGTATGACTCACCATCAAGTTTTCTTGCAAAAAATTCCTTCAAATACTATTCAAAGGGGACTTGTCAAAAAACTGCTGGGTGATGGGGTCCAATAAGGCTGTGTGCAGACCCCAGTTGTGAGTGTAGGTTGGACCTGCAGAATGTTGCAATGGACAGCCTTTTTTTGGTTGAGTTAACTGTTGCTCTGTGCTCAATGCTCCTATACACACCATTGCTCACAATCTGTCAAGGCACAGGACAAATTTCATGTTATCAAATTTCTACTTTGATTACACCCTACGAATACAATGTCTGATTCTCAGGTTTCACAACTTGGATTAGAATTCAGAGTCAATCCCAGTTATGCTCGATTAAACTTATTTAGGTTAAGTTTCAAAAACCCGTTCCCTCAATCTGAGTATTACCCAATTTTGAATAAACCCAATTCCACTTATTCTGATTGAGTATCAAAAAAACTTTCATCGCAATTCAAGTATTGTCGAATTTAATTAAACCCCATTTTTTGCTTATTTGGGTTAGGTCTGAAAAACTTGATCTCTCAATCCGATTATTGCCCAAATTTAGTTATTCTTTTGCTTTTTTTTTTAGTCCAAAATTCACCCAAGTATCAAAAATTACTACTCAAACACTAATATTTCGGATTGGGTTAGGACTGACTCGGCCTGATTTCACTTCGAATTTCAAGCTATATTATTTATAGAGTAAATATTGCCTCCATATTTCACCAACGTTGACTACAAAAGCGTTGGGAAGTGGTTTTATAGGCACCCATTTCCCATCTTTCCTAATCTGGAGGCCCTCCGTTTCATTGAGCTGAAAAAGAATTGTTAGGGCATCTGCATCAGAGTGAGGAGTGATGCCAATGGCCATATCTCGCTGTGGGCATGGAGGCTTGTAATTCATTCTTATTGTTTGGACCCTATCAGTGAATAGTTCTGTGATCTCCTCATCATCCATCTTTATAGCCTTGGCCATTTGCCTCAAGATGGTCATGGCTAGCTTTTTCACTTCTATTGAGTAAGCTTCCATCGTCTCTCTGCAAATTACCATGAAGCTGAAATCACATTATCTATAATAAAACAATTTCCTTTGGCAATTTCAATCTTTGGTGGAACGACTTTATCTCAAACTTTAGATGCACCCAATTATCCACCAATGAAGCTCATCTGTTAAACAAAATTAGGAAAGAGTAATTTGAGCTCAGATGTGCGAGTTTATGTCACATCTGTTTTTCAATCACTGAACGAATCCGTGGTGGTTGCATAAAACCGTTCTTGTTCAAAGAGAACACTACAAACACACCCACATTATTGGCAGAATGTCCATCAAGTGTCTCTCAGAGAGAGAGAGAGAGAGAGAGAGAGGGAGAGAGAGACCTGAGCTTTGGAGGTAACTTTTCAAACAATTGGGTCTTCCTTAGAGTGGGCGGAAGGGTGGTTATGTAGAACATGTCTGACCAATCAAGCTTCTGCTGCTCTGATACAACATAGAGCTGGCCAAACCCTTCATGGTTGTCGGGTTGTTGCCATAGCTTTGTTTTTTCTTCCAAAGGTTGTTGGAAGAAATTAACAATCTCTCTCTTCAAGTCCTCTAACAGTGAAGCACTCACTCCATGGTTTATAACCTGCATAACAAACCAGAAAAAACTCTAAATTTTTTGACCCAATTCGTTAATCTAATTCATTCTCTTTGTTATATTAGCTGGGGACCCAATGTTCAATAGAATGCATTGTCAATCCAATAACTGATGTTATTACATCATCCGTTTATGTTATTAAGTTTGGTCCAAATAATATTTTGATAAAATCTTTCAATGCATGTAGAGCCTCTATTCATACACTGTGCCATAAAAAAAAACCCAAAATGATAACTTTCAACTAGTACGTCCCTATTGTCATTTAGACACAAACAAGAAGTAGGGAACGACCCTGCTAAAATAAATCAAATTGGTTGGATGAGCTTAGCAATTAAGGTTTAATAGAGCTCTTAAATTATAAAGGTTGCAAATCGAATCAAATTGATCTGTTTCTGGTCAATTTTCAGGACCAACTGAAACAATGATCATGCAGGATTGGTTCATTTGATTAATAACTTTTTTAAGTCATTTCTTTTCATCAGAATTATTATAAATATAGGCACCTAATAAACATATACGAATTTACGTAAACACCAGCAACCAAACTTTTCAGTCTTGTAGCCCATCTAGAGATGGGCTATTCTGGATAGGCCATTCAGCCCCGAATGTCGGGCTAGCTAGAGGTCCGACGCACCTGCCAGACTATTTGGCTCACAAACAACTTGCGAAGGGGTCTTTCTAAACTTCGCAAAGAAAGATTCTTAAAATCCCATTCGCATACCACTCTCAATCCGATGAGAGAAAGGAAAAATAAATTCTTGCACCAAATAGTATCTGTTTGTAAAGAATGTGTGAGCAACCCATGAAAGTGCACTGAGAAGTAGTGCATTTATTATCTCCTTTAGAATCGGTAAATCATAAGGCTAGACAATGAGAAGTATATGCCTTAACTAGTGGGTAAAATAAAGAAAAAAACACACTTCTTCTCTTTTTGGGCACTAATGTGTGTGGTGTACTTCTATTCACGTAATAGACTAGTGCTATCAATTTGTTCATCCTTTTCACATGCATCCGACTCGGTATAGAAATGTCAGTCTCCAAAACATTCGAGCATATCCTTTTTTGAGTAGTTGCAAGTGAGCCTAAGGTCCTACCCATCTGCCAGACTATTCGGCTCACAAACACCTCCTGAATTTGAATACGATCCATTTGGGTAGTATGCGAATGTCCATCTGGGCGAAATCATCGGTCAGGCCTTGGGCCAACCTTTTAAGACTGGGTCGATACAGTCTGTTGCGTATTGACAGTACGGTCGGACCGTTAACTGCTAGGTCCGGCCAGCCCGTGGATGACCCTTAAAATTACATCTCAAAAATTAATAATAACAAACCGTATCATATTCATGATCAACGCCATTGAAATTTAATTTTGGCGGTGGGATCTAAAATTAAATGGCCCCCCACCAATCTGTCAATAACATATTAACATTACATCAAAATCCAATACAACGCATAATATAACAAGGTATGCAGGTAAACCTACCAGCGGGCCCCATTAATAGGATCGAATTTACTATTAATTCAATAGTAATGATTTATTAGATCAATAACTGAAGCCAAAATGAATTAATATGAGCTTATAATTAAACTAATAATAATAATAAATTAAATGCGTAGATCAACTTAGTCCAAGTGGCGTTACTCACGTACTAAATACCAAGGTTTGAGTTAAGATTGTGTTTGGCAATATCACCAACAATGACAGAAAGCTAACCTGGAAAAAACTCCATTCTCTACAAGCTGAGTGATGCCTCTCCAGTTCAGAATGCACAGTCTCTCCAACGATTAAGTTGTGTACATCGATGATGGGTACCGACTGCATCGACATGCCAGTGGATATGATCGGAGGAGGCTCCCAATCATCTCGGCTAACGTATCAAGGTGGGATCTGTGTGATGGGTTGTTTGGCCTGCCCTTGGACGCTAGACACTATCAGTGATTTTCCAAAAATTACTGCTACTTCTTCTGGAGATGACTCCATGGACTCAAACTATCAGGTTGAGGAAGAAGATAAGGTTTTTTTTTTTTGAACTGAAGAAGAAAAGGTTTTGGTGGAGACAAACAAAGGAGAATCTTGCTTTTCTTTGAACAGCACCTTTTGACTTGCTTTCCTCTACCCCCAAAAATTTAGGATGCGTCTTGGGACGGTTGAAAAGTCATCCAATTTTCAGTATTAAATTTTTAACTTTAATTCCATTTCTAATCCGACCTCAATTCAAAGTATTCAATCCGAGTATTATTTAAGTTAAATTTGGACAAGTTGAGTTTGTTTATGTCCGAAATTAAAATGTTATTCTAAATTTAGTACATACTATACAATATTTACTTGAAGTAACAATCAATAACTTCAATTAAATATTTAATATAAATACTATAGTATTTAAAATATAAAAAATCATATTGGAAAAAAAATCAAATTACACTTTTTCTTAAAATAATGACTAATATAGCCAAATTAATATAAAAAGCATACTGAACTTAATGTTTAACTATAATATTCAAATTGGGCCCAATAAAATATTCGGGTTGAATCTAAATGTATAATTGGGTTAAACCCAGGTATCGTGGCATCAATTTAGGTATTGTCTAAATTTAATTCGGGTTGATGTTTTTAACCCAAGCCTAACCCAATCCCTTTTTTTTTTTTTGGTTGAATTTGGGTTGGCTTGCCTAAGTTGCAACCTACCAAAAATTTTTCATGCACTAGTTGTATTTGGGTCAAATTGAATTTATTATTCTTAACGGATTAAGACATGAATCTTGAAAATAAAATCTATTGGATAATTGAATCGAACTTTTAAAATAAAATCTGAATTCAGACTAGCAAAATTCACTTCAACTCTGATCCATTTGTTGGTTTTTTTTTATGGAGTTTAGTTTATATATGCGATCCGGATGATGACCAGACCCGAAATAATGTTGTGTGGTTTTTAATGGAAAATTTTCTGAGGCTTAGTCCATGGAGCGAAGGCTTGGGCCGATAGTAGTGGGAATCTAAAATTACAGTCATTTCATATGATCTGATTGGAAATGTACAAAGCGAAGAGAATGGTGGAGATGATGAAAAAGAGGGGAGACAAATAAACAAGAGACTACTTTATTGTCAAAAAAAATTTGGTACTGTATTTGCAAAATTGAGTAAATTACATATATAATCCTCAAATTATAAACTTGTATCAATTAAATCCTTGAATTTTTTTTATGTCAATTGAGCTTCTGAACTCTCGGATTGTGTCAATTGTGCCTTTTTGTCTGCGTTTGTTAGAGTGTGCCACTCACGTGACAATATGACACAAAAAGTTAGAAGGGCTTAATTAATACAATTAGAGAGTTCGAAAGTTCAATTAACAAAAAAAAAAAAAAGTACAAGGGTTTAATTGACATAAAAATCATAATTTGAGGACCATGTGTGTAGTTTACTATAACTCATACATTTTGCCACTTTCATTAGAAAATCTAACGGAGGCAGACAAAAGGGATTAATTGACACAATTGGAGAGTTCAGGGGCTCAATTGACACACAAAAGAAGTTTAGGGGTTTAATTGATACAAGGGGTCATAGTTTGAGAGCCATATTTGTAATTCACTCTCCAAAATTTATAAGTTTTGTAGGCTGAAATTATTACAAGTTTTTGAGTTTGTTTACAACAAAAATAATTTACAACTTTTGAGGTCTTATTACAATTTTTATAGTCCAAGTTACAATTTTGTGGGATTATTTATAATTTTTGAGGGTTACTTCTAAATGATCCTAAAAATTTATGATCTATCGCAAGTAGCCTTCAAAAGTTGTAAATGATTTTTAGGATCAATCTTAGGTGATCCTAAAGTTGTAAATAATCCTCAAAAGTTTTAAATAATTCACAAAAGTTATAAATGACCTTTAAATTTTAGGGGTTTTTCACACTTTTTACGCTAAAAGATTTCAAATTTTCTACTTTGTACCTTCAAAAATTAAATTTTTTATATTGCACACTCAATGTATTAAAAGTGTTACAATGTAGTCCTTCTATTAGCTTCTGTTACTTTTTCTGTCAAAAACCAATCTATTAATAAATTTAATCTTTTAGGGTGTAAAATAAAAATTTTAGAATCTTTTAAGATTCAAAGTGCAATTCACCCCCAAATTTTATAAAAAAAAACCCACAAATAAAGCTTATAAATGTGGGGATTAGATAAATCCTTATACGTGGGTGTTAGATAAAACTCATCTATAATATAAAATATGACATGTTTCAATAAATTTATCCGACGATTTCAAATAGATTCATCTAACGGCCACTAACATATTTCTCAAAATTATTCACATTGCGCCATCCCTTCATGCACGAGATACCCTCAGTAAAACCTATCAAACCAAACAAACTTTATATGAATCCTTTTCTGATTCAAAATACATCTAATACCCTTTCTTTCTTCGGTTTATCTCACATAGAAAGCACAAGGTGGTCAGATCAGGTCGTGCTTGTGGTAGATTGGGCTTGCGCTTACAACGGCTTGGGGTGATTCATTGGTTTAACGAAGGCCCAAGGTGGTCAGGTGGTGCTTGTAGTAGCTTGGGCTATTAACACAAGTAGTAAATAAATAGCATAATCTATTAACACGAGTAATATATAAATGACTAGGGCTAATCTGAATCTGAAAATAAGATGTAATGTAAGTGAGAAGTGATGAGTTTGGAGGAGGAGGGGGAGAGGGAATTCAATGTGAATAGTTTCGAGAGCGATATTGGTGGCCGTTGGATTAAATGACATTACAAGAAGAAAGAGATTTTTGTTTTTTATGATTTTGGTACGTGTGACCAACATAAATGATGATTTATACAATTGAGCGGAGCGTGAATAATTCATGTAATCAACCTTGAATAGTAGATACAAAGCATTGGTTTTTTTTTTTTTTGGTTCAACAGTCAAGAGTGTTCGGGTCAGTTTACACGCACTTCAACTAATCATCTTCTCGATTTGATCAATTATAAGCCATCTATGCCGGTCAAAAGCTTTGTGAGAGTATCAATTGGTTTGATTAGTGATAAGGCTTCCTAGTGGCCCCAAATCTGTATCTAATTTTGGGCTAAGAAAGTCTCAGTCTCTGAATGCACAACTACAACGTTGAATACTATGGTAAACTCCATTGCCACAATTTGCAAAATATATCAACGAAAAATAGTAGGATTAGAAGTGGTAATTTTCGACATGACAGTTTAAAATGATATAAATCCAACAAAAAATCAGTGGGTTATGATGGACTAGTTCTCGTAAACTCTGAAATAAAATGAGTCGCTAACACGAATCATGAATAAATCGGATTAGTATCGGACACAAATAATCAAATTCTAACAAGACAACTAAATGAACTTATGAAGTTTTTCGATCTTTTCATTTTCTTCATTTGGTAGACTGTTATAGTCATGTGGGTAGACTGTTATAATCATGTGTTTTCGGTTCACGATTTTCAGTGTCATCCAACCCACAAGATTAATAACAATGCACGTTAGTACCATGACATAAGATAGACTGCTAATATGTTACTGTTTAAAGATTAACTAATCCTCGATATTAATCCAAAATAACACAACATGACTATATTTTAATCCGAAATTACAACATGCATTCCAATATTCTGATAAAAGATGTCCAGTAGTACTATAGTACAACATTTAATCCAACATTTTATGCAAACATTATTGCCGATTATATATTGAAAGGAGGGACATATATAATGTAACCGAACTAAATAGTCGAGATAAGACTTGATTGAGTTATTGGAGGTATATGTGTCGAGCTCCAATGCCGATTCCAATAGTTGAATGGTACTTAATATTTTTGCCCATCTTTTTCAATCCTCATGATATCCAAATATGATTTTCCCTCAAGCTTGCGAGAATAATATCCCCTGAAGAAATCTGCAACACCAATCCTTTTGAATAATGCTGGTGTTTGTTCATTGATAAGGCTTGGAGCTGGTCCTAGATCTCCATCTAATTTTGGGCTAAGAAAAGCGGCGACGGAAAGCCTCTCTTTCTTTGAATTCACTACTGCTCGATGCTCAATACTGCGGTAAATTCCATTTGTCACAATCTGCAAAAATATGTGTCAACAAACGTATAACAAATCGATCGGATTACTGTTAACAATGAACAACATGACAAAATAAACCCGCTTAATTGGTATTACAGAAAGAAAATGTTTGTTTTTTTTTTATTCTTTGTTCTGGCATTGTGTGAATCCTTGTATTTTTTCCTTGATTTAACCAGCATTTAGATCAAGTGAATTGCTAGTTTATTGGAGACTTGTAAGTGGTTAGTTTAATTGAAACGAAAAGAGGGTACCGGTCCTAGGTTTCTGATTCACTGTTATCCATATATGCTCACGAACATGACATACTGATTAAACAAATGATGTTAGGGTTAACAAATAGCTGACAAATAGCCAAAATGACCCGACAACATTTGACTGACGTGTAAGTCGAATACTTGATATATTTCTCAATTGAGTCTCGCAATTTTTGCATCAACGGCCACCTAAATGTCCAAAAGATTAGGCCATTTGCTTTTATAGATTACCTCCAAGATGTCTCCAATGTTGACTGTAAATGCATTAGGGAGTGGAACAACCGGAATCCAAATTCCATCCTTTTTTATTTGGAGGCCTTCGATTTCACTAACTTGGAGGAGAATGGTGAGGCCGCCGGAATCCGAGTGCGGGGTCAGGCCAATGACCGACTCCGGTTGAGGACATGGAGGATAGTAATTGATCCTCATTCCCTGCATCCCTTCTTCAAATAGCACCCTCGTATCACCAACCTCCATTTTTAAAGCTTTTGCTATAAAGGTAAGGATATTCATGGCAAGGTTTTTTACTTCTATTGAGTGGGCTTCCATGGTATCTCTGCATTCAAAGATAATTGTTTTCTTAGAGGTATTAAAACATTGTTCATATGAAAAGACACCAATATCTAAACACAAACGCCTCTGATGTGAATTAAAGCAGCGAAAGACGCAAGAAAAATCTGAAATGCTAACCGAACGCCCAACAAATATTGAAAATTAGAGTAACATAGTTTGAATGGATTCAAATTCCCACTTGTATATTTTTTTTTTCAATTCTCTTCTCGGTTGATTATCTATTATTAATGAGTGAAAGACTTATTATATACAAAAAGTCCCACTTGAATGCATGTTGGTTGACAAGAGTAAAAAATTAAAGAGAATCTTACTTAGTAGGGGCTCATTATAAAAGTATGACAAAACTAGGATTCAAGTATTCAACCCTCAGTGTACCTCCAATCACTCACCCAACAATTGACAAGCGATGATGCAATAGATAGAACATAAAGAAAAAGAAAAACATTAGCAAGATTTATTGGAAAACCCCTCTAACAAAAGGGAAAAAAACCTGAGCAACACTCCAAACTGCCCAATTATTAACTTGAAAGCAATAATGTTTTATAGTTTAAAAAATTGGAGATTAATCCATTTTTTACAGTTGAAAGTTTTTGGGTGTCGAATCAAGTTATAATTATTTTAGATTAAGTTATCGTAAAATGAGATTGATGGTATTAATTATATATAATATTTTAAGATCGATACTAATTATTTTTGCTGGAACTTAACCATTGGAATGGTTTATTATGAGAAAAATAAAGTGGTAAGTTTGATTCCATAATGACAGCACCCAACTCTTACCTCAATGTCGTAATTGACCTACCTGCTGGAAGTGAGTGGGTCACAAAGGAGACCTTCAGAGGTTGATTTTCCAACCATGGACTGAACAATCATTGCACAAAGAGAGAGAGAGAGAGTAGGATTGATAATTGAGCTACTCAGGTTCGACTTAGATAAGATTCGACTCAAATTCAGCTTTTGTTTAAATCATATTTTAGACTCCTCTAAAAAACGAGTCTAAAAAGACTCGACTCAAGATAGCAAAACTCGACTCGTTTATATGTAAAATAATCGAACTATTCGAGTTCGGCTCGAGTACAACTTGTTTTGGGCTTGACTCAGGTTCAGATCCTTTTCTAAACATGTTGAGTTTGAAATTTTTTTAGACCCATTTAAAAAAATGAGCTCAATAGACCAGGCTCGATTATCGGGGGAGAGAGGGAGAGAGAGTTCTGACCTGAAAGGAGCAGGGAACTTGGGTAATAATTGGGGTTTCCTTAAGTAGGTTGGAAGGGTGACAATGTAGAACATATCTGCCCAATCAAGCTTTTGTTCCTCAGATACAACAAAGGCCTGTCCAAATCCCTCTATGTCTCCTGGTTCTTGCCCAAACTTCTTCTTCTCCTCTACTGGAAGTTTGAAGAACTCCTGAATCTCAATCTTCAATTTGTCCACCAATGAAGAGCTCACTTCATGATTTATCAGCTGCAATATAATAATAATATATGTCTTTTCTCTTAGTTTTGTTGATCCAATATAACCCTTCATTCAAAAAATTAAGTAGAAAAAGAGCTAGAAGAATAAAGGCACCAAATTTGTGAAATAAATAGATACAGATCCAGAATAATTTTGCCTTAATCACAAACACTATTGAAAAAGCAATGATCTACAAAGTTGTGAAATGAGTTTAAATTGATTTGATTTGCAGAAATCGGACCTCGACCATTGTCAACTACTGATCATCTAAGCGATACATCACAGTTTGAGTATAATAATCTAACTCTTTAGAATAAGAGTAAAATTATTTATCTTGTACCTCTCTCAGAAGTTAAACTCTTTTGTAGGCATAAGTCTTGTGTCCCAGATTTTATTTTTCTAATTAATGTGTAGTTGGATATGCATTGGATACAACCGGATAAGTCTCGCTATTATAAATATATCTCAAGGATGTAATTCATATATAAAACTGTTTTGGAGTAGGTGGTAGGTAGATATATGAGTACCTGAAAGAAACTCCATTCCTTGCATGCACGGTGTAGCTTTTCAAGCTCTAAATCTTTGGAATCTCCAGAAAGCAAGCTCTGCAAGTCGATGATGGGGACCTGAGGTAAGGAGGAGTTATCAGATATGATCGGATGATCTTGAACGGGACGTACATATCGCGGAGGAACGGTGCCTAACTGTTCCCTAGCCAGCTCTCGAACAAAAGGCACCTCAAGAGAGCCCCCTAGCCTTATTGACTTTGGGTCCATGGAAGCCAATCTCTCTCTTTATCTCTCACACATGTAATCTGTTGCTAAATAGCCATATCAATGGAAAGGCAATGGAAAGGCACCTTATGGTAAGTAGCCTGCTTATTATTTTCATGGTAGGCCAGAAAATACCATCAGCAGACAGAAAAAATATTGGATGTAACGATAATATCGTGTAATCGTCTAATGATAGGATGACAAGTGTGCAAGTGGATCCCACATGAGTAATTATTATATAATAAAGATAAGTAGTTATTTAATTATGTAAGATTCATTTGTCCACTTATTATCCTATTATCGAATGATTAGCGTGATGATATGGTCTGACTATCACACTCAATATTTTTTCCATCATATGGATATTAAGTCCACATTGCTTTATTCACAATACTTTAAAGTGGGAAAATACTTTCAGTCCCCTCAAGTAGGGGCGGAGCCAGAAAATTATATTTGGGTGGGCACCAAACATTTTAGTCAGGTTTTAATTTTTTTTTCTCAAAATTTATAAAAGTAAGATAATAAATTTAATTT
>CAUOFW020005630.1:0-7500 GCA_963454935.2 Ilex paraguariensis | reverse complement strand
TCATTGTATTTTCAATAAAGTATTCAAAAAATCTTTAAAAATTCCATCAATCTAATATTACTTATCTGACATGCAAAGATAACATTATATTTACGTATGTGTATTTTCTTTTTCATCGAAAAATTTAAACCTTTCATTTCCAAGATTAAAAATTATCATATATATAGTTTTTTAAAATCAATTTATGTTACATCAATATAATTATTTAGTCGCAATAAACTTTCTAAGTTGTATTAAGATTTTATGTGAAAATAGATATTTGTAATTTATTTTTAAGTAAAAATTGTATTTTTTAGAATTTTAATATTGTAAAACTTGAAATTTTTAGATTTTTCAGAGTAGTATATTTATTTTTATCTCAATTCACCTAACCAATTCCTAATTATAGTAAGGTTCTAATATGATTAGTATATTAACAATTGTTTTTATTTTATTCAAGAAATTATAAGTGAAATCTTAATAAAATTAATTTAAAAAAAATTAATTTCTCAAACATCACTAAAAAATTAATCTCAATGACAAAATTCTAAAAAAAAAATTGAATTTTAACTTTTTTTTTAAATCTATTTTTTTTTAGTTAGAACAAAAATTTTTAGGAACATAGAAAGTTTTTATAATCTTATAATAAAATATGAGCAATGAAAAATTAAGTTTTGTAAATTTGAGGTGATATTTAATTCAGATATACTTATACCTAATATGTTTTATTAATTTTTGTGTATAAAAATTACTCATGTGCAACTCATGTAGTGCATTACTAGTATTTAAAAATGTTGTCACCTCCACCCAGCACTAGCAGCCAATGGAGTCCTCTAAACTGTATGATATTCACCTTTCCTAGGATTAATAAGAATTATTAGCCAAAAACATATGGGAGTTTAATTCAATGACCGGAAAATGACAAATTATCCTGATAATTGTCGGGGGCTGAGCCAGAGTCTATTGTCGGTGGGCCAATCAAGTTGAGGGAAACGAAGAGCAATCATTAAAATTTGTTTTGTTTGAAAATATGTTTATTTTCATCTCTATTATCCAAAATAATCTCAAAAGTTATATTTAATTAAAATCAATTTAAAATTTAACAACTCCTAAATTTTAAAAGTTTTACTTGTGCTTCAACTTTAATATTGTAAAACTAAACGCAAGTTGAGCGAAATAGTATATCTCTCGAAAGACCGAGATCGAACCCTTAGAAAATTGTGAAACAACAACAATCACACAAATACTGAAACAAACTTGTGAAGACAATTTGTTTAAGAAATTGTTGAGTTTGAAAATATTGATTGAAATAATTAAAACAGTATAATAAAAATACTAGAGCATCAGGTACTCCCTCTTAAATTCATATAATAATAATTAAAGACTTAATTCTTAACTGTAAACAAGAATCAAATATCGATTGATTCAAGTCAACAAATTAAGTAAGAAAAACATAATTTATAATCAAAGGATTATTCAGGAACTTGAATAATCATCTAATTATATTATTCTGTGAAATAATGATAATTTTTTTGAGTAACAAAAAATAATGATAATTAACTTAAGCGTGAAATAACCAATTATTTGACTCGCAAGAAAATTCAAGCAATTAACGTACATGACACAATGACTCGAAGATTTTTACAGAATAAAAATTTTGCTAAGAAATTAAAAATTAAATTAACAAAATATCACATATCATTAAACTCAAAAATCAATAATATTACCGTACTTCGTCGAGGGATTCTCTCTTTAAACAACTCCAGGGTCTATCTAAAAGGGGGTTTTTAGCTACTTTAGATAGCCAGCTCAAAAATATCAGCTCCAACAGACTACGTATCCTGCTAGACAATTTAGATAAGCCGATATTTGCAACCTTTTTCTATCGAGACCTCCCCGGCTAGCTACCTCATCAACGACTGCCATTTTTGCGCCAAAATCCTCACTCCACAGGAGCTCCACCATCGCTGAGTCCAGATCAAGATCTGCACACTCAGTCCTCTCTTGATAAAGGAACATTCGGAAAAGAGGAAGGACACTGAACATTTGGTGACTTGGACGAAAGGATTTAGGGCACACTTCAATCGAATCATCTGGAACGATCTGGCCTTCTGGTGAGTTGATTTCTTTGATTTTTGTTGGATCTCTGAATGTGTTGTCATGATTGAGCAAGTGTTCAAGTAGAATGGGGATTTCTGTGTGTTTTGGAATATAATGCCAGACCACCATTGGGAATTCCTGCGGAAACAACAGCAGTACCATGGAAATCGTTGTTTGCTTGGACTTGAAACCCTCCTCCTCCCATACCACTGAGATTGCCATTATTAGCCCCATTTCCATGAAAACCAGCAAGACCCATCAGACTATTGATGTCATTTCCCATTTTCCCCTCCCCAAGATTGATGTTTCCACCATTCAACTGGGCAGCATTGTTCAGATTCAGGTGCTCCGCCTTTTCCCGGAGAAATCGAAGTTCTTCCTCTGTCATCGATATATTCATCCTCTTCCTCAGATATGAAAGGAAATTTCTGCTGGTTTTTATTGCAGATTTTTATAGTCAATTTTCATGCTGGTTTTTCATGGAAATTTCATACTCTCTCAGTTGGGTTTTGATTGTTTGAGTATTTTTGTGTGTGTCAATGTTTACTTGGTGTTAGTTGATTTTATCAATCTCTGATACCTCTTATCTTACTTGGTGTTAGTTGATGTATAATTTTCATGCTGGTTGTTAGTTGTGTGGTTGGACTCTAGATGGATCATCTGAAGTCAATAACTTGTTCATTACATCCCTTCTTCTTATACAAATTGGAGGTGAGTGCATTGCACTAGCTGCTAAGCGTTCTTTGTGATGTTTGGCATTTAATTCTTAACCTTCTGTTCATATACAGTTAGCTACTCTGTGTACTGAATTCAAAATGCTCATTTTTAAAGCAAGTGGCTGCTCCAATTCAAATATTTTTAATTCAAATGCTATGTGTACTGAATTCAAATACTTCGAATTACCAATAATATTCCATCTATGGCACTTTGGAATTTCCACACAGGATCCCTGTCGAATGCCAAGTTTACCTAACTCGTAGGCACAAGCATTCCTTGGGTGACTGTCACATAAGGGGTTACTCCAAGACGGCTGTCCCTTAATGCCACTTGAACTTCCACCAGGGAACCAAACAATCAGGTACACACTCTTCATTAGACTACTTCCATATCAGTTAAACATTTTCTGGCCATAGTAGTGTGGTAATTGCACATAGTCACATATAACAGTGTTTTTCAACCTGAATTTCATAGTTATCCAAATTAGACTATATCTTGATACCTCATTGAAATGCTTGTGTTGTGTTGGCTAGTTTTATTTTCTTTGCTTACTCGTGGCATTATGAATTGTGAAATATAGGCATTAGTCATGGATCCATTCCAACATGGTGCGTACTTCATCAATCTCATACATGATGGAACAAATTTAGATGATGAGGTTATAAGTCAATCTTCACCAATATCTCCTCAAGTGGAATCTACCACCAAAAAACAATGAGGTGACAATTTTATAATAGAAGAAGACATTATGATAATCTCAGCATGACTTAATATTAGTTTAGATGCTGTGCAACAAAATGAGCAAAAATCAAAGACATATTAACAAAGGGTTTGTGAGTTCTTCCACGAATACAAACCTAAGGCATGCCCTAGTCGTACTCAAAATTCTTTGATGAATCGTTGGTCGGTTATTCAGCTAGCCACCAACAAATTTTGTGGGTGCTTTGCACAGATAGAAAGATCGAATCAAAGTGGCTTGACAAAGAAAGACAAGGTATGAGTGAATAAGTTTTGTTGTAAAATTTTTAATGAATTGATAAGACTTGGAATAAACGTAAGTGAAAAGGGATTCTCAAATTAAGAGTAGAGCCCCGTATATATATCCAAAAATAATACAGAGTGACTTAAACATCCTTGTAGTTTAGGCAAAATATAAAAATCATAGTAAGGGTAAAAAAGGGAAAAGAAATCCTAATAAACTAGACTATCTATACTCCAACACTCCCCCTCAAGCTAGGCGCAAAAATGTCAACTAAGCCAAGCTTGACAACGGAGTCCCGAAGAATAGACAGAGTGACAGGTTTGGTAAAAACATCCGCAACTTGATCATTGGTCCCCACAAACGATGGAGTAACAAGACCACTGCTGACCTTCTCCCGAAGAAAGTGAACATCGATCTCTATATGCTTCGTTCTCTCATGTAGTACAGAGTTAGAAACGAGCTGAATAGCATATTGATTATCACAATATAATGTGGATGGAGAGGTCACTGAAAAACCCAACTCGTCAAGAATCGATCGTAGCCAGATAATCTCACATGTGCCAAGTGCCAATGCCCGATACTCTGCCTCTGCGGACGAGCGGGAGACAACTGCCTGTTTCTTGCTCTTCCAAGAGATAAGATGAGTCCCTCGAAAAGCACAGAAACCCGTAGTAGATCGACCATCACATGCTCCCCCATAATCTGAATCTGAATAACAGGCTAGAGAACCGGTCTGAGATCCTGATGCATAAAATAACCCAAGTCCAGGACAAGACTTGAGGTACCGAAGAATATGATAAACTGCATCAAGATGAGGCTGACATGGCCTATGCATGAATTGACTAACTCGGCTGACTGCGAATGAAATGTCCGGCCTAGTATTGGCTAAGTAGATAAGTCTACCTACCAATCTTTGATAAACTGTCAGATCTTTCAACTCCTCACCTTCAGCAGTAAGCTTCAGGTTTGGAATCATGGGTGATGATGCCGGTTTGCACCCCAACATCCCAGTGTCTGAAAGAAGATCCAAAACATACTTTCTCTGAGAAAGAACAATACCTCTACTTCTACGGGCAACCTCAATCCCAAGAAAGTATCGCAGAAATCCAATATCCTTCACATCGAAGGCCTTCCCAAGGTCTATCTTGACCTGTGCAGTCCCAGAAACATCATCACCAGTAATAATAATATCATCAACATATACCAGAAGGATGACACACTGTCCAGAAGTATTCCGTCGAATAAAACAAGTATGATCAGAATGACACCTGGTGAACCCCAATCGTATGTATCACAGTCTAGATGTTACCTTTCTTGAGCATATTCCTTATTTTTCTTTCAGTCCTTTGTCTGCCCCTCCAGTTGATGATACTCCCTTTGATTTTTCATTACCACAAGAGTCAGAGTCATTGATCAATAACCCACTACCTAATAAACCCAACCAATATAACCTAGCCTATTGTTGGGTCACTGCCTAGCCCGCTGCCTGGTCGTGTTGATCTGCTCTTGATGCAGTAGATCATTTATATTTATTGGATTTCTGGGCACCGTGACTTGATTATTTGGGAGCTTTTTGGACCTTCCTTATTTGTCGCTACTGTTCGACTGAAGGTATATTGTTCTTCCTTATTTTATTCCTCTATTTATCTTAGAGTTATTTTTCTGTCACGGGTGCCCTAGTATTGTTGTTGATATGGCTACTACTGAGGGACTTGAGAACCCTACTGTTGACACCTCTACCGTTGAGACATCTATGGGTACTTCCACTTTTATGTTTGACCAGTATACAGTGCCTACTAGCACAGTTGCATTACCAGCATTACCGGGCATGATCTCTCAAAAATTTACGGCACAATTGTTGAATGGTCGTAACTTCGCTGAGTGGTCACGCTCATTCCAGCTTTTCTTAGGCCGTGTAGGGAAGCTTGGTTGGCTGACGGGATCTCACCCAAAACCAGCTGATGCCGACCCTGGATATTCTGCGTGGTTCTCTGAAAACTGTGCCATTCTTGGATGGTTATTTGGCTCAATGGAGCCCTCTGTTTGCAGGATCCACCAGTTTCATAGCTCTGTTCCGAAGCTATGGAGCGCATTATCAGAGATGTATTCTCAGTCAGGACGGGGAGTTCGTGTTTATGAGCTTTCTCAGGAGCTCTCATATGCTCGGCAGGGAGATATGACCGTTCAGGATTATTATGGTTATTTGACCCAGCGCTGGCTTGAGTATGAGTCTCTACGTCCTCTTGCTGCTATTCCGAAGATAGAGCCCGAGGGAGCAGCATTCTTGCATACTCGAGAGCAGGAGGATAGGATTCACAAGTTCCTTATGGGGCTTCGTGATGAGTTTGAGGGACCTTGTTCTGAGATCTTGTCGATGTTGACACTTCCTTCTATTTATGAGGTGTATGAGATGATTGAGCAGCATGAGCGTCGAGTCCGTATTGCATCACTTCTAGTTGCAGCTTTGACTCCTTCGATTGACCAGATGGCCCTTGCAACTGCTGTAGGGTCCCGTTCAGGATCCTTAGTCAGGGATGGGCAACGCTCAGACCAGCGCCGTCAGGGCGCCCCAGATCGGCGCAGACGGGGGGATTCCCGTCAATGTGATTATTGTGGCCGACCAAGACATCTCAGGGCTACTTGCTGGAAGCTCCATCCAGAGCTTAAGCCACCTTCTCGCAGCCGTACTGTTGCTATTGCTGAGGTACCACCGGGCACTACCGCCACTCCTGCTACTGCTCCTCCTTGGCAAAGTGATATGGATGCTATCACTTCCCGATTAGATATACTTATGTCTGCTCTGACTTCTCAGAGTCTGACTACTGCTGCTGTCACCACTACAGGTATATCTCGTGCCTTTCACGCTTGTGCCAGTTCATCTCCCCTTTGGATGTTGGACTCGGGTGCGAATGGTCACATGACAGGTGAGGCCCATCACTTCACCACTTTTGACGAGCCGTTACATACACAGGTTCAGTTAGCAGATGGAACACATGCCCCTATTGTTAGTAGGGGTACAGTCCGTCTCCCAGATGGCCTTACATTACATTCGGTTTTTCATGCGCCAAAGTTGGCCATGAATCTATTATCTGTACATCAGTTAGCCAGAGATTTTCACTGTGCGGTTGTATTCTTATCTGATTCGTGTTATTTGCAGGACCTGAGTACCAGGAGGATTATTATCAAGGAACATGAGAAAGATGGACTGTATTATCTTGGCAATCCATCTCCAGTTTCACCAATTCCTTCACCTGCACCTGCTTTGTCTTTTTCTGTTCCTAGCTTGCATGCTAGTATTTTACCTAGTAGTTGTCGTTATGATTTTTCGTCACAAACTGTTCAATTGTGGCATGACCGTTTTGGACATACAAATTTTAAATATTTATGTATGTTGTTTCCTGCTTTGAGTAATGCTTGTGTTGGTGGTAAACTTGATTGCGTTATCTGTTCCCTATCAAAACATGTTAGGGCCAATTATATTCCTCGCATGCATCAGTCACCCAAGCCATTTGACCTAATACACTCTGATATTTGGGGACCCTCTCCCGTTACTGCTCTGTCAGGTGCCAGATATTATGTGACATTTATAGATGATCATACCCGTTGTACTTGGGTCTACCTTTTGCATAGGAAGTCTGATGTGCTCCCTATAATCACTCAGTTTTTACAGATGATTAAGACACAATTCGATGTCATTGTTCTTGCTCTTTGTTCGGATAATG